>CM050404.1:27439431-27624431 GCA_027580255.1 Therioaphis trifolii
TAATAAATATTTAAATTTCTTAAATCGTTATAACATAAATAAATTTAATGAAATTCTCCACAATAACAAAACCTCAAAATTACTTTATCATGTATTTAACCTTAAAAATTATTTAATTCTAGTACTGACTATACTAAAATGTTCCATGTGTGTAGACACATTGTCACAAGAAACACACAGCAACAGGTTTTGAATTGTTTCTTTTAAGTTTTTATTGGGAATTTGTTGCTATGATGTGGAAAGTGTGTTTATAAATGTTCCAGTTTGTTCCAATGAAACAAAAATATTTGGAAACACTTGTCAACATTTGTTGCTTTAGTGTGGAAAGTGTGTTTATAAATGTTCCAGTTTGTTCCAATGAAACAAAAACATTTGGAAACACTTGTCAACATTTGTTGCTTTAGTGTGGACCCGGCTTTAGAATGTGGATACGGGTCGCGTCGCGTTGACAAACACTGCAGTGTGTGCTCACACACACTAATGTTCATTTACACTCACACACATTGACATGGCCCGGTAGTACTTGCCACATAATTTGCCTAATTCTTACTCCTTAGAAAATAACCGACTGGAACCCCCTTAAGAAATTTCCTTAATTGATGTGGGGATCCTGCAAAATATACATTGACCAATTCTGGTTATTCGTACGCTAATCAACAATTTTTGGATTGTATGTGCTCATTTTGAAAGTTCATTCGATCATAAATTTGGTTGTTTTCTATCCTATAATCGTGCACACAACTTTTGAGTAGAACAGATTTGACCAATTTAATACTTTGTTACTCGAGTGAAATCACGGGGACAAACGGAGTAACGATTCGCTCCATATTTTTGAAATGACCGCTGAATGTTTTACGGTAGACAAGACGTGTCAGACTGTCAGGTTATTTCTGACATCGCCGTGTCTTAATTGAATTGAATTTAATTAATAAAATGTCAATTATTATAGGGATTCTCCAAAATCTTAGCCGGTGAATATAATCTAATCACTTGCCAGAAGTTGCGTTCTTCATGGTTGGACCAATTAAAGAAGTAATTGCTAAGGCTGATAGGTATATGAGTTGAAATTTGTAAATATAGGTCATCACTGTTAATGTATTATATAAATGTTCAATTTTAGTTATTTTGTATCATAATACATACGATTTATACAGATATTAATTATAATATTTACTGTGATTTTCTGTTTAAAAAAAGTTAACATTAAGAAAAATAAGTTGTTTAAAAGTATACATTTTCTCTATTATAACATTAAATTTATCAAACTAAAGAAAATAACTATTATATCAATGGTTATAAACAATTTTTAATTTGGAATGTTAATCATTTAATTTTTATATTCAAAAATGAAATATTTATAAATTTTCATGTCAACGTATAAATGATTTGATCATACTTTACTTATTTTTATGTATTTTATACTATTATTATGCATAAGTATTATTATTTCTTTATAAGTATTAGTAAAAATTAGTGATTTCTTCTTGGAAAACTGTTAAATAACATTTTATAATTTCTAATTTTATTCAGACTAAACTTGTTTCTTAATGCAAAGGGTTTGAATTCCTAAATTTTATTTTATCAAGATTTGTACTGATTAGATTTTTTCCAGTATAAATAAACCCATTTTTTTTGCCATAAAAAATAAACAAATAAACAATAATCTACAACTATAATTCTTTTAAAAATATTTGCAATGAAAATAAATAGTGTTTATAATATACTTTTACTATTTTTTACTAAGAGTTTAAAATACTAGAACTATAGATATTTCTGATGACAAGTGCACATAGCATTTGAAATTCAAGGGGGGGGTAGAGGACTAACCTAGCTACTCGAAGCATTTGTGGAAGCATTAAACACTTTGAAAAAACTCTTACTCGGCTTGATTTCTATTATAGCCAGTATACCTAATTACTAAGAAAACTTATTCCATATTTATTCTAATGTACTATAATAATATTTCTATCAAAATAATATTTATGATAATTGCACATATGTATTGTACTGTATACACTACATAACACATTTATAAGAAATAAAATGTTTACCCTGTTTCATAAACAATGATTATAATATTCAATTTGTAGAAAAAAAAATTAGATAATGTTTGAGGGTATTTGAAACTTTTGGGAACTTCCGTCCTAAAGCATCCCTATTTGTGTCTATGCCAATGACGTTATTACGATTTTATTCCACATGGATGAAGCCGGGTAATAATTGAATTATTCAGCTAATATATATATAGGTATGTAATTCACACATATCCATAATCGTATTTCTAAGTTTATCTGAAATAAAAATAATAATTATTAATTCTACAAGAAAAAATTAAACTAAGGACACAGTCTTATGCCTATGTGTAATATATAGAAGTGAAAAAGCATTTCATTTACTGTTCAATGAATTATGTTATAATTAATGAATGTTTAATGTTTAGTTCATTATTGTGAATGAAATAATATGAATTTTTTTTTGCATCAAATTCATTGTCTTGTTATACTATTGGAAAAAAGTTAAAAGTTACCTTAATATTTTCAATAAAAAAATATTAAATTCTTAGTTTTAAAGTTTTTCCAATAATTTCTTGAAAAAAACCTAAAAATGTATGGTCTCTTTTCCTAAAAAGCTTTACATTTATGGGTGCTAAGCACCCGTAGTACTCCATCGGTTTGCACCTATGAGTTGTAAGTAAATTATTTTTAAAGTTTTTTGTTATTCACTGTAAGGGTTTAAGAAAAATATTGAAACACATGGAGTTAAATATGCTTAACTCAACCGCTGTGAAGTTAGCCCCCCAACTAAAGTGTATGGAAATAAAATGGTGTCACTAATTGCAACAAGCATTAAACAATTTTCAACCCATTTCTTTAATACGAAAATAATTTTTAATCGAACTTGTGTGATCTATGACCCATTGAGAATTGAGTTGCAATTAGTTTCTATTTGGTTGCTAAATTTTGGCACCGGTCTGAAGTTGATATGACAAAGTCAAGTGGCTGCGTGTGAAGTTGGCCCCCCGAATCGTTAAAAATTATTTTCGTTTTTAAGGAATGGCTTGCAAATTTTTTAATGCTGGTTGCAATTAGTTGTATCAAAGTTGCTAAATAGTGACACCATTTTTTTTCAATACGCTTCGGTCGAGGGGCTAACTTTACAAGGGTCTAAATTTATAAATAGTAATTTAATTTAATTACACGCCTTTCATAAATAAATTTAAAAAAAATGGTAAACGATTTCATGTACCATCTATGTAAAATAATACTTCATTTGAAAAATGGTGGGAACTTTTTTACTTTTCAAAATACCCTATATTTTTTCCAGTTTTTGCATAAAAAAACTTAGTAAATCAACATTCTAAAAACCGTGGTGCAAATAAAAATTGGCACAGATTGCTAGTTATCGAGTTATCGCAATTTCAAAATTTCGTATTTATAACGTATAAATAACGTATTTACACATTACCTTAGCATCCTATGTTATTAAATAATTGTTGAACTGTAATAGTTATCAGCTGAAAGTTCTAAAATAAAAAAAAATAAATAAATACACGTATACCTACGTAAAAAGTATACATACACATTTTTCCGATGTCTTTATTTTTATTTTCATGTTTCTTTTTACTGAAAATCAACTACTTCATTGATTTAAAAATGACAAAAATAAATTCAAATTAATTGGTGCAAATCTATAGTTTTTGAGTTACGACCCTTTTAAATTGGCACGTTTTCTTTATATTATACGATAGCCATTTTATTATAATCCAACCTTTAGTTAGAGTAGTAGTGTTCGAACTTGCCGCGCAATTATGCCATTTGAATTGCGCGCCGTTTTTTCACTGAGCTTTTCTAACATCTGAGAAGCTCTCAATGGACCTCAACTCCTTCCTTCCCTACGTTTGTCTGCCGCAACCTCGGGTTTGACTGTCGCCGCAACCGGTGTGGTCGCTGGTCAGTGGTCAGTGGTCACGTCGGCGCCCGAGCAAAGTCGTGTGAGACTACGCTTTTTGTCTCCGTCGGCCTTTTTTTTACTGCCGGCATCGAGTCACCTTTTTTTGTTTCCGTTGTGTGCGGCCATTTTCTGCTGCCTAGACGGTACGGTGCGCGTTGTTTTGGTGTATGTGTGCCTCCGTCCGGTCGTGTGAGACTACGTTCTTTTTGTCTCCATTGTGTGCGGCCGTTTGATATGGATACGGCCGGCACTCGTGGGTTTTCACGTGTGCATTTCCTCCACGACGTCGCCGTTCGAGGCGTTTTGCTGGTCGTCTGTTCGGGTGTTGTGTTGGTCAGCACAGTGGTAGCTAGTGGTCTTCGTGGACGTCCAGCTCAGTTGTGGACCCGGTGATAATTTCCTGTTTTATTTTCACTTACAGGTATAATGTTGTGTGTGATAATTATTATTTAAATCTTGTATTCTGCCCATACGGCATTTCTTTATATATATATATATAAATATATATATTTTTTTTTTTGATTTATTATTATTATTAGTGATGTTACGAACCTAGATTTTGAAGGTCGAACTGAACCCACACATTTTTATTCGAACCCATACCGAACTATATTTTTAAAATATTTAATCGAACTCGAACCGAACTTTAAAAAAGTCAAAAGTTTCAAAAATAAAAATAAATGTAAAATACTAAAATACTTATTACAGTTATTAGTTATTATATTATCATAACGTATTACATTATTGAACATCTACATTCTGCAAATTGTTGTTACAAGTTTACTAGTACATTTGTATGTAATTAAAAAAAGTATACATTTAACAAAACTATACATTATAATTATATATTATAATGTATAAACACTAGTTTAGATTGAGGTGACAGTCTTCGTCTTCTAGCTGTCACTACTTGTCCAGCTTTGGAAAACATCTTTAGTTTTTATCACTCTAACAAAAAAAAAGATTTAGGGGTTCGATTTTCGAACTAAATTATTGGTTATTTGATTCGGTTCGATTATTTGCTATCCTAAGTTCGACTCTCTGGGCAGGCGACTGTCTAGAGAGAGCGGCCGCCATCTCCCCTGTGCAGAAGGCAACGGGAAACCACTGCACAGTAAAAACCCTTCCCAAGTAACACCTTCTTCTAGGTGCAAACCAACCTTCGGGTTGATGACGCTAAGAAGAAGAAGAAGTTCGATTTTCAGACCGAACCGAACTGCCCGGGGTTCGAAAATCGAACTGTTCGTAACATCACTAATTATTATTGTTAATATTTTTCACCCTGTCCTTTGGGCGCCCGTCCTAATAGTGTATTATTATTATTATTATTATTATTATTATTTAATAGTATGGCGGTGCTGTGACGGCCCGTCATTATTTGTACAATTTTGGTCTTGTTTTTTATGTATATAGTATTATTGGTCACCTGATTCGATTCCTGACTAAACATTTGATAGCAAAGCGTGGTTGATTTTTTATTTTGTGTCGGATCGGATTAAAGGTGCTAAATTGTTAATACGTATAGTCAAGGGCGTCAGTTACGATATTTACGTCAGGGAAATTGCTAATTTTATATCAAAGTGACCCGTATTTTAGTTTTCCCGATGGCGTATTGGCCGTTGGCGCCAGCGTAATCATCTGCGGCACAGTTATCAGTCGTTACCACCTGCCGGTAGCCGGTTCATTTTCCTCGTCGTCGTTGTTGTCGTTTTATATTTTTATCTACGCGATATTATCTAACGTTTGTTCGGTTCTTATATTATTATTATTTTCTGATATTCCTTCGTTCTAAACGTAAATATTCCTTCGTTCTAAACGTTCTAACGAAAGAAAAGTTGCGCGAGGAACGACGTATGACCAGGGCAGGGACTAAGCGTACCACCATTATCGCGTCTATTCGTGCGGTACACGCATTGACGTTACGTGTTAAAGTGAACCGGAACTTACACAGTTACACCCGAGGTGTCGATTGGTGTTTACAGTCTCAGCGTGCTATGGTCGGAATTCAATGTCGAGGACAACGCCGTTCTCGATTGTTCAATCGAATTAAACGCAGTTTCTGATCATCCCTCAACTCTCGTACCTACCGGAAGTGCGCGGGCTCATCAATGCGACGAAAGCCATAGCTGCTCCTTATCTCACATCGATTGACGACGACCGTGCTAAAAGTACGGTTTCCAAGCTGCGGCTAGCCGCAGCGGCTGGTCGCAACGATTTTACGCAACGACTAATCGTTGCGTGCGTATTGGTTTCCTACAATACGATCGAAGGCTGCGGCTGGCGTTTATTTTAAGTTTAGTTTAGTTTAGCTCGATATTTCAATGCGGATACCCGATTTTTTTTTTTTAATTTGTTGTTGAAGATCACTAAAAATGGAACAAATACTTATAAATAATAATTTTAAAAAAAAATTCATACATTTACTAATAGAAGAGGAAGAACAATAAGAAATAGTGCATACTTTGAGTACATATTGTAAGCCATTAAGTAATTTATTTAAAACAAGAGAAAAATAAGGCTTCTTTATATTTTTAATAAATAGCCACTTATAAGAAAATAAAAATAAATTTCCCGAATTTTTTCGGCTAATTATGATAAGTTTATGATCTTTATGTTTTCGTGCAAACTGTCATACAACACACGGTTTTTAATCGCGTTTTTAACTTACAGGTCATTGTCGATTATAATGAATAAAGTGTTCGTCGTTTTTGACATTTTTTGATTAAATAAATTCGTTTATAAAAACATATGATAAATTCGTTCAGAATAAAATCGCAATGCGGCGCACGCAATGCACTGCTTCCAGAGCAGTACGATCGTCAAACGCAGCGACTATTGTTGACACGCACACGTCGATCGCACATTGGAAACCACGATGATGCATTTGTTCAAAGAGCAGTCGATTATGGATCGTTGCCGCTGATCGTTGCGGCCAGCCTGAATCGATCGCCTGAAATCCCGCTGCAGCAATTTAATGGTGATTTTTATAAGTGGGCTACATTTCGAGATAGATTCACCGCGTTAGTAGACACCCGTCCCGACTTAGCGAAAATAGACAAATTGCATTACCTTATCGGCTGTTTGAGAGACTCCGCCGTCGACGCTATACGCGGCATTCCGGTTTCTGCGGATAATTATGATTTAGTATGGACGACATTGTCTAATCGTTTCAACCGGCCGCGACTGTTAGCAACGTCTTTAATCGAAAAATTGTTGACAGCACCCGCGTCAAGTCGAGAGTCACGTAATGTTTTGAACAATTTCGTAAAATTATTTGACGAAAGTATTGCGTTATTAAAGTCGCTTCAAATTCCGGACCTAGGGTCATTTATTTTGTTTTCTGTGACGTTTCGGTGCCTACTGGTCATGAGTCGAAAATAATTTGAGTTTTCCCTGTTGTCAACGTACCCGTCCGTTGACGAATTGTTAGAGTTTGTGAGAACGCGAATTTCTATTTTAGAAAACGTCGGGGACACGCGTAAGACGTCTTATACGAACAAATCTATTAATGTCGGGGCAAATCAATCGCAATCGGCACCGTCCAAGAAACCGTATCCCGCTGCGTTAATAGTTTTTAAGCCACCTACCTCAGACCCTAACTCATGTCCATGCTGTAAAGGTAGTCACAATTTGGTTTCGTGCCCACAGTTTCGCGACGCGTGGTTAGTCGATGAACGGTGTCGGTGGATGCGTGACAGCCGTCTCTGTTTTAACTGTTTTAGTTCAAAACATTGGTCCAATCGTTGTTTTTCTAAGGCGCGTTATTTAGTGTGGGCTCGTAAGCACCATGTGTTGCTTCACACCCAGGGCCGGCGAGAACATTAACGGGTCCCGGGGTTGTTCGATTGTGGGCCCTCTTACATACGAAGTTTGATCAAAAAATACCCGGACTGTGTTAATAACATTTATATCAATTAAGACAACGAGACCCCGATAATGTCATTCGATAAAATAACTTCTAACGAAGATTTGAGTTTTGGTTTGAAATCAATAACAATATTTATTTATATGTCATGGCATTTTTACGAAAACATGTTTCAGTCATGTGGCGAATTTCGCAACAGAAGAACGACGCGTGTGCGTGACATTTTGTTTTAAATTAGGAAAAATTGATAGTGAAACTTTTGAACTTTTGCGGCTAGCTTTTAGAGATGATGTCCTATCTTGGAAAACATGTTTTGAGTGGTTTAAACGGTTTAAGGAAGGCGAAACATCCGTTAAGGATAACGAACGACCTTGTGGACCATTGACCAGTCCGACAAATGAAACAGTTGCTCGCGTTTACAACCACCATACTCATCCTACCTGTATCCGAGAAACTTTTTTTTTATTTCCGAAGTTAAAACCTACACTCAAAGGGCGTAATTTTCAAACAATTGACGACATTAAACAAAATACGGAAATCGATCTTAAGGACATTCCAATTAGTGCCTACCAGGAACGTTTTCAAGAGTGGATGAGAAGATGACACCGGTGTATTGCTTCCCAGAGAGATCATTTTGAAGGTGGTAATGCGTATTTAGAAAACTATTGTGTTTATACAATTTTATTTGAAAAATCCGGGTATTTTTTTATCACACCTCGTATACTAGTATAGCTTATATATTCATATATAACCGGCTTCAAAACCGGCGTTGACCGTCAAAGCTCGGGTGCTCCCCGCTATAACGGGGGACATGCCGCATCAATCACTCTCGGAAAACGTGAAAGATCAGTTTTCTATAATATCACACTTGCTGACCCATCATTTCACGTGTCCTCTCCAATCGACATGCTGTTGGGTGCTGACGTATTTTCATCAATTCTTGACGGGCGCAAGGCAAAAATTGACGATTCACTCCCAACCGCCTTCAGCTCCATATTCGGGATGGGTGTCAATCGGCTCCATATCACAGTCGGTGTGTAGTCAATTCTCCTCACTGCCCCTGTATCATTAACCGTTTCATTGGGGGGTCTTTTGGATACATTTTAGCATATCGAGGAGTCAACAACCGCGCCGCCTGCGCTTACCGAAGAGGGCCGGTGTGAGGAGATTTTCATCAACGACGTCCAACGAACAGTAGCCGGACGTTTCGTCGTACCATTACCTCCGCGACATCTAAAATGCGTTTTCCGGGGGCTCGTCAATTGGCGATTAAACGTTTTGAGAGTTTAGAACGAAATTTTTCGGCCGACGGAAAATTGCGCTCTTTGTATATTAATTTCATGGCCGAATATTTGGCGTTGGGCCATATACAGGGTGTTTCACGAAGATCTGACATGTTGAATAACTTTTGTTCTATTCAATATTTTTAACTTTTTTTTTTTTTTTAATGAATAGGTACTATAGCCTAGCTCTACAATACAATTACATTACAATTTTATTTTTATTTTTAAAACTCAAATTTCAAAATTTAAAATTTTATTTTAGAGTTTGAAAAAAAAATCAAAATAGCCATTTTGTAAACATGATTTTTAGAAAAATTTTGGTGTTTGAAATTCTTACAAAGGTTAATCCGTTAATTTTCTATGATTTTTTAATGTTTACGAATAATGTAATAATATGTATCTTTTATCAGTCATCAGATAATCGTAATTGAACGATTAAGCAATTTAATTCGATTTTTCGTAAACTTTAAAAATATTGAATAGAACAAAAGTTATTCAACATGTTAGATCTTCGTGAAACCCCTGTATAATTGACCTAGTCTTGTTTATTATTTTTTCTATAAGAGGTTTATTTTTATATTCTAAATATTTATATTAAAATTTTAATGAAATAATAATTGCTATTAAAAGTAACTTTCTTTTTTTGAATAATTATGTATACCTATTTGAAGTTAATTCCCGTATGAAGGCATATTTTATTTAAAAATAATTGCATATCAAAGCTTTTTTGGACCATATTGTGTTTGCATATTTTTTCATTATTTTTAGCGTATGAAATTCCGATCCTTGTTTATTACTATTATGCGTTATATATATAATATAGGAACATGTGTTTTATTATATTACTACGTTTTGGTTAGGCACAATATTACGTTTGATTTTATATTTAAACGCACACATAATTTACGTTTTTATACTTGGCACTTAGATAGTGAGAGATGTTGATTCATTCACTTTGACTTTGCTCAATTGTGAGTTGAAGTTTCGATGATGCAGGAAATATAGACAACAAGTGCATGAAGTATACAGTGTAATTATTATATTAAGCTATTGCAGTATTTTATTAACGATGGTTTCAAAACATACAACGTATTTACATTTAAATCGGTTAAAGTCGTAAGTACGAATAGGAATCCAGGCAACAATAAGGAATACACGATGACATTAATAATAATAATAATAATAATACTAATAATATATATATGTATATCGAAAGTTTGTACACGTGTTATAGTAATACGTTCAGGGAGACGAAGTCAGTCGACAGAAGGAATATTGAAAATATTATTAATATTACAATTCTTAACGCTTAAATTTTCGTATAGTTATAATAGTAATAGTAATCGCAATAATACGTAATTGTAATTATTGTAATAATAATAATAATAATAATAATAATAATAATAATAATAATAATAATAATAATATTTATAATAATATTAATAATAATAATTATAATATGAACTTATTCAATACAATAATCGTAGAAATGCTATAATATTGTAATAATTATAGTTTTTTTTTTTATTTATTTATTTGTTTATAATTTATTTGTTTTTTCATTTGTTATTGCAGCCGTAACATAATGGTAATGACGACTTCATGCTCGCGGGCGCGACGAGGGCGGACGTCTAGAGCAGAGAGTCCGCGTAGCTATTCTTCTCGGCTGATATGCCCATGCGGTCCAACACGGGGGCCCGGACCACCGAGTGCACGTGCACCGTGGCGTTGCGCAACAGGGACGTATTTACCTGCCGGTTGGACGAAGTCAGCGTTTCCGTGTAGCTCAGCGGCTCCTGCGACGCGTTCCGGCAGCACAGCAGCCATTTGAACGGCGGCACTTGCCTGCAACAGACAAACGCGTTAATGTTGAGGACGAGGGACATCAGAGGGAGGGGACTGTATGGCTCTCTCTTCCTCCCCATTTTTGTTTTTTCTCTCGTTTTTTGTTTTAGAATCAAATTATTTGAGTGACGAAATTTCGGAATGGTGCTCAAAACATAACACTGAGCACTATATACTTCTCTCTTCGAAGACTCGTATCCAGACTTGAATTATAATATTGCAACGGAGAAAAAATATTTCATAAGAAATGAGGGGTTATCGTCCTAGAAGAATGTGACTCCGAAAATAAAGTTCCGAAAGAGCATGGTTTTATTTTTGTTCTTATCGCCAGTGTGAGTTTTAATACAATTAATTATTATTTAATTACGATTTATTATTATTATTATTATTTCTCATACACTCTATAATTAGTCCCCCTCGTAATTCAAAACGTCTGGCCATGCCACAGTCGCGGATGCTGCTCGCACGCTCGTCGAGAAAACAGCTACAAAACGCATAATAAATCCGACTAACTTTTCTCAGCGTACAAACAAGGGGGTCGGGATGATTAAAAATAATTGTAATCAAGAACAGTATAAAAGACAGGTAGCTGTAAGGCCCTATCTACGATAGATTAGATTAATTATCAAAAATCGTAAATTACCTCACGTACGAATAAAAATATAAAATAAAAACCTGGCAAGATAGCAGTGGAAGTTCGCCATTCGGACCAGATAATGGCGAAGGGTATATTTCATTGTAAAAAAACGATAAATTATTTCTTTTAGCTAAATGATCCTGAGTAAAGCTTCACTGTAAAATGTTTCATATATACATTTTACAGCTTTTAGTTTAATTACTAATGGGCTTTTTTTGTTTACAACAAAACCTTATAAAATTAAAAATTCTTAAATTGGTATACATTTTCTGTCACCAAAAAATTTGAAACGTATTTTTCCATTGACATTCATAAAGATTGATTCAGCCGATTTTTTTTTTTTATAAATATTTATTTAAAAAAGAACTTTTAAAACTATTGATTCTTCAAAAGTCTAATAAAATTTTTATAAAAAATAGTCTGATAAACAATTTTCGTTATACAAGTTTAGTCAAATTCAATTTTTAGATTTTACAATCAATAATAAAACACGTTAAATACAAGATAAAAAAGTTTCAAAATTACAGTTTTTTAAAGTGTTATACTTATAGATTAACTGTGGTCAAATTTTATCATTTTTAGATTCTGAACGAAGTGAAGAATGTATTGATTTTACTATGATGTGTGTTTTTTTGTTTTTTTTTTTTTTTGTTTTTTTTTTTGTTTTTGTGTCTGTGTACACCATAACTACTCGAAATAATGCTTCAATTTTGAACTTCAGGGTATGTTTTCGGTGGCAAAACGAATATCGGAGGTACCTTAGAGAGGTCACAAGTGAAAATTCCCAAAAGTTTTCAAATGCCACGGGAAAAACAAACAAAAAATGAGGAAAAACGGTACTTTTTGTGCAAAACCCGTTTTCGACGAAATCGATTTTTTTATTTAGCCGTTACTCAAAAACCAAAAATTGTAGATACTTGAAATTTTCACCAAATGTTTATATTGAAATCATCTATACGTGGTAAAATTTTTGAACACTTTTGACTTTTTTTGAGCTTTTTATAGACAATTTAAATTTTTGACTTTTATTAGTTTTTTTTTCTGAAAAGTGGATAAAAAAAATTTGGCTGGACAAAAAATCTTGAAAATTTAATATAAAGTTCCTCATAAGAAGTACTTATCGGTATAAAAAAAAAATTCAAAGCGAAATGCACACCTTTTTTTTTATAAGCATAAAAAGTTTAAATTTTTATGAAATATTGAAAAATCGCGAAAATTTGAACTTATTTTTTTCTGAAATGTGGATAAAAAAAATTTGGTTGGCCATAAAACTTTGAAAATTTAGTACAAGGTTCCTCATTAGAAGTACTTATTGCTATTAAAAAAAATCAAAAATCGTGAGTCACAATTTTTTTTTATAAGCATCTAAAGTTCAAACGTTTCCGAAATAATTACATGATTGCGTAAAATAATAATTTAGCCTTAAACGATTTTTGATATTTGTTCTTATTCAAAAAGTATAAGTCGAAAAAACTTGAAACTTTCACCAAATGTTTATATTGGAATCATCTATACGTAGTACAATTTTTGTAAACTTTAGACTTTTTTTGAGCTTTTAATAGACAATTGAAATTTTCAACTTTTCTTTGTTTTTTTTTCTAAAATGTGGATAAAAAAAATTTGACTGGACAAACATTCTTGAAAATTTAATACAAGGTACCTTAATATGTCGAACTTATCGGTATAAAAAAAAAATTCAAAGCGTAATGCACAATTTTTTTTTTATAAGCATAAAAAGTTCATATTTTTACGAAATGTGTAGAAAATCGCGAAAATTTGAAGTTATTTTGCAGTTGAAAATTCATAAAATTTTAAGTATTCAAAACTAAGAATTGTAAATTCGGTACAAAGTTTGACATACGTTTTCCTTCAATTATCTGTAAAAAAATTTGCACTGGAATAAAATCAAAAATTTTTATGAGTGTTTGAAATTACAATTTTTTCACATAATCGCGTAAAATAACAATTTAGGCATCATTGATTTTTGATATTTGTTCTTATTCAAAAAGTATAGGTCGTAGAAACTTAAAACTTTTACAAAATGTTTAAATAGGCATTTTCTTTACATAGTTGTATTTTCAAAATATTTCGTTTATTTTTTAGCTATTTATAGGCATTTGAATAATTCGATTTTTCTTAGATTTTTTTTTATAAAAGTCGATAACAATTTTTTGGCCCTACCAAATCGCTTGAAAATTTAATAGAAGGTTTTGAATAAGTTGATCTAAGAGTGATTCAAAAATTATTCAAATACATAGGCACAATTTTTTTTTATAAGTAGTTGAAGTTCAAAAATCGACAAAATTTGTCAAAATCACGAATATTTGCAAATTATTTTGTAGTTGAAAATGTATAAAAATTTTTGTATTCAAAGATGAGAAATGAAAATATTATGTAATATCACAGCTGATAAAGATAATTAAATAGATTAAGTTTATTATAATATAATCAGTAGCTGACAGCTGTTCTATACAAAATATTGGTAGATTGTAAACACAAGGTGTATAACGTACCTTTACATGGTTGAATAGAACGTTACTAACTTCCAATTTCCAGTTATTTTAATGTGTGTATCAGTTCCATAAACATGCGGATTTTATATATTATTATTAATTATTAATATTTAAATAGACGTAGCCACGGAGCATTCAGCATATATGGACGGCGGGGTCGGGTGGTACCGTCACGATAGTGCATTTAGGCAAATAATATGGTATTTACCTACGCCCTATCTATGCACATCCTGGTTTGTCCAATGCTCACGAGCAGAAGTCACATGAATAGACAAATGTAAATTTAACCCAATCTAGGATATTAAAATAAAATATATATTACAATTTAAGGCTGACATCTTCATCTTCGTTCAGAATCGTTTTTTTTTTTATAATATAAAATAATTCCAAAATCTATCCAATAATGCCTAATCTAGCAATGCATCTCGTGTATCCCACCCAACTACTGTATCCTGTACTTAACTTACAATGATTTATCATTGCATTCAAATGTAAAGTACCATACAACTAAACTATCGTAAACCAGGTGATCCCATGATAGAAAGTGCTATACACTCCTCACCATTATCTTGTCCGAGGAGCGAAGCGACGAAGGACGAACTTCCACCACCATTATCTTATCGGCTTTTTTTATGCATGTTGTTAATATCTGATGAAAATTTAAAGTTTTTAGTAACATTTCGTTTAGAGTTATAAATAAATAATTTGAATATATTTCATGAAAATCTCCTGTTCAGCACATTTTACCGTTTTTAATAACATTTTCGTTAGTTTTTTTTTACCTTTGATAAAATTATTGAAAACAGAAAAATAATTTCTCAAAGTACAATTTATATTTAACTTTCAATACGTAGAGTTGTTGAATGTAACTTATTGTTGGCGACATTGTCAGAAAGAACTAGTGAGTGAGAAGTGTGACTTAAGAAAAAGGGTTGTTAATCGGTGTGTGTGTGTGTGTGTGTGCGTGTAGCGTTACTGCGTGAGACATTAGGTATATATGTTAATTGTTATTTTTGCAAAGTCGAATAATTAAACCTGACAGCAGTTTTAACTTAAAATTTATGTTTGATATCACGTAGATCGCTGCATGGTCTAACATTAAATAACGACCGGAAACTGTAGTAAAAATAGTATAACATACCTAATATTCGTGATTTTTATAAAATTAATTTCATTTATTAAAAATAATAGAGTTGAAAAACTTATTTCATTACTATATCAGTATTAGTTATCAAAAACCATGATGTTAAAAATGAAACTTTATTATATTTTCAACAAAAAATAGAAATATTTAACTGTAAGAGCCTAAAACTTAGAAAATATTGAAAATATCTTATTTTTGGGTAGTTTTTACATAGGTTACAATATTTAGTTTTAAATTTGGTAAACATTTTAAAATTAAAAAAAATTAAAGACAAGTTATCCATTTTTCTATTTACGTATATTCGAATAGTAGTAATGATTGGCACGGTGAATTAATTTTATTCACGCTTTAAAGTTTGAATTTTAGCTCGTATATGCTTATCTCTTAAAATAAACAACAGATTTTTGTTATTATTTCATTAAATTTGTAATTTTTGGCTTAAGAGCCTGATATGTTTATACAAGCTCCTTCGTATGTATTTTCATCTGTATTTATAATTGAATATTTATTAGTTGGGTAATTTTTTTTTTTTTTTTTAAGAACTTTTAAGTATTTGAATACGAAAAAATAGAATATTTTCGCTGAGAATGAAACCGACATAAAATGGCTATTTGAACTATTAGTAAATCACAGAAGTAAGTCACATATTAAATAAACATCAATTGAAAGTTTAAAATACATAATTTAAGTAATAAATTTACACATCTTTTAATTCTTAATTGTTTCTTTTAGATTTTGAATGAAGGGAAGGATTTATTAGTTTAACAATATTATGTTCCTTTTTCTTTTTCTTTTTTTTTGGACACAAATTTATTTTAAAAGTTTTGTCTGGAAATTCTTTAGATCAAAAATTAAATGTAGGTGGTATTTTGAGGGCTGTTTTTCTCTTCTCAAAAGTTTTTCGAAGAGTAAGGAAAACTGCTAAAAGGTTGAGTAAAAATTATAATATGTCACTTAATCGATTTTCGTTATTTAGTCATAATTACAAAAATAATGTCTACAGAAATTGAAAATTTACCATGTATCAATAAAATATTTGAATATATTTGACAAAAGTTTTTAAAAAAGTTGACAACTTTTGGGCAAGTAGAATTTTGAAAATACCTTGTTAAAATGAATTTTTTTTTAATATTAAGACGTGAAAATTTCATATGATTTTATTCATATACTCATCTAACAATAAAAAAGAATCTTATAAATCGTTGTTCAAGATTTTTTTCTGTGTTTCACTGAATTTTTGTATGATTTGACAGAATCACCTGTTTTTTCGTCAATTTTCTACTTTAAATTTTCATAAAAATAATTGGGCCATCCAATCATCATGAAACTTGGATTATAGATAGAAAAACTTATTTTAAATGTTTTGGTATAAAAAAATTCTTTCCCATTTAAATCAATAAAATTTTAAGGATTTTACAAAAAATACGTATCAAATTAAAAACATAAAATATGTAAACGGTATATATTACTGAAGCTTTACTCAGAATCATTTAAACAAAGAAATGATTTATCGCTTCTCTAAATTACATTACACCCGTAACCATTAATTATCTTGTTTGAGGACCGAAGAGACGATTTACCTCTATACTACTATTATCTTACCGGCTTTTTCTTTATGTATTGATCAAAATTGTTTATCTAAAACTCCTAAAAAAGCTTGCTTTAATAACAGTTTAAAAGTTTGATTTTTGTGTTTACATAACATTACCGAAAACGTAGAAAATTTTCACATAAAGTTTACTGATCGTGCCTACTATTGCAATATTGATGGGTTATACAAATGAACGTTTACATTGCGGAGAAGATTACGATTTAATTTGACCGTCAAAACGACGCAGACCGTTAGACATCAGTATGACTATAATAATATGTATGGAAATTAAACAGAACATATTTACAGTAGAATCATGTTAACATGTGTTTACGTGTAATGTAAGTACAGATAATTGTTGTTGGTGAGTTTCCTCAATATTTGTGGTTTGTGGTGCACACGCGGAGACAATAACGAGTGTTTTTTCCTCCTCGTCCCGCACTCGTACTCACTCGTCATAGATCTGGTTTTTTATGATTTTAAGTAAACACAAAAAGCATTTCCATGGTTGCACATAATGAATGTGTGCACCTAATTATGTCGGTTAAAACGATTTTATCTTCCTGCGCCCCTCTCCCACGTCTCGCTTGGAAAATCCTAAATACGCATTAACTTCTACCTGAGAGATCTGCAAATGTGAGTGGAGAACAAGCAATAAATGATGGGGTTGGCAGCGGAATTTAATGGCGCCAGGCTCTGTATGAACGTGGCTAACGCTACATTCGATTGCGTCTTCGGTATGTAGCCGTACACTTGGAGCAAATCGAACACTATGTACGGGCTCCAGCAGAGGATGAAAACTGTAACAGAGGAAAAAAAAATGTTTATTTAATCGATGAACACTATACACTTGAAAATGTCTTCTTCGACGATGTTGACATATAAATATACATATAAGAATATAATATACATATAAACATACATATAATAATATACACACGTGTGTGTGACCCGGAGTTGGATAAATACCACTTGGTTGTTAACCTAACACTCGGTGTAATTTTACGGGTGAATTGATTTTTGAGTACACATTTTCCACCATTTTTATCCACCGAAGAATAACTATATTTACGTCACCAAGAATATAATATGAATATTAATAAGTAAATAATGATGATGTTTCATTTTTAAATGTACATATTTTGAAGTATGTGATCAAGTGTCACTTGGTGATTCTTGTGAGATAACTTCTCATTTATCCATACAATAATTAAAATACTGTACTTAAAATATGATTTTAAATACTCTTATAATTTAGAGGTATATTAGAAGAAGTGTACATTATTTTTTCTAGTATTTTTTTATGATTCTGATAAAAACAAGGTATGTTTAATATTTATAATAAGGTATGTTGTATTACGTACCTTTCAGATGAAGTTAATTTTAATCGTAATTCTTTGAGTGGTAGGTATTGACACTAATTTTACCAAACGTTAATTTAGTGTACTTTCTATTTAGTTTTTGTAACTTTTATTTTATTGAGTATTGACATTAAATTACAAATAAATAAATATTTTAACGTGTGTTTATTTGAGCCATAGAATACGAGAATTGTATTTATATTTAAATGTTTGAATTATTTATTTTAATATATATATATATAAAACTTTTTTTTTTCAAAAGAGAAACATTTTGTCGACTATAAAGACTTCAACACCATATATGAAGTTTAATAAGTGCATGTTAACTTATTCATACTTAAAGCTCTTGAAATATACATAGTTTACACAGACGATGTAAAAGTTAAAAATAAACTCACGGGGGCGGTAAAGAAATATTTGTGAGAAATATATTATGACATTGTTATAATATTTCAAAATTAACATGACTTCATAATAGTGACGTAGATACTGATACATTCCATAAATTAATTTCAAGCACAAAACATTGTTAAAAAATATTTTTCAGATAATTTTTTTTATACGTACCATGATTTTTATACGCATCATGGTTCATGATACTTATATTTGAGGTAGGTAATGGTAAGTTGGTAAAAATAGATCTGTACATTTACACAGTTAGCATAATATGCATTGAATGTAACTATATTTTGAGGAAAAACGATAAATACTAACCAAAAACTATGACGAACGTCATTTTCACCGTCTTGATTTTCGCTTTCGGTATAATGCCCCGTGAACTGGACCTTCTTATGTCGTGCTCTTCGGGCTCTACAACAAACGCACGCGTTTACGATCCACATTATCGTTATAATTATTGTTGTTATTAAAGGTTATAATATTAATAATAACAACAGGTGCCGGAAATAAGACTAAAATCAATCTTTTTTTTAAAAGGTATCTGATAACTGAGTTACTTAAATTTTACATCTATAAAATATGCACTCGGTTACTGGACCACTACTCAACTCTTAGATTCAGAGCGAGTAAAGCGAAATAGTCTAAAAAGAATCATGCTAGAAACGTTACTTTATACCAAAATCACGAAGACCTTATCAAAAGGTATTCAGTAATCAGATATCTGAGACCACGGATGTTAGTGTCATAATTTATAAAAATAAAAAACAAGAAATAAATATACGTAAATATTTAACATGCTTTAGTATAGCATTTAAAGCATATTATTATACAATATCGTTTAGTCGTTGACAAACAACACCTCTCGATATTTGCGATTGAATATATAACGCACGAAAGAGGGCAAATATTTTAATTTTAAATGGGTATGAATATTATTTTGCTCGCTTAGGTGAATTTCGATAAATTCGTTGGTGACGTACCTACGGATAAATTAAGTCTCGCAAAAACGTGCAAACATGTACAACTTTGCAGTTTAAGATTGCAACCGATATGACGTCTTAAAGTAAATATAGACGATGTATAATAATATTAAAAGTAAGTGTGTTATAAATATGTGGTCAAATTAACAGTTTCATAGTTTAATGTAGTCCAGCATCCGGGTAATAAAATATAAATATATTTTGTACACGAAGCAGCCAGATAAAATGTGGCCCTATTTCTGATCACCCATAATAATAATAATAATAATAATAATAATAATAATAATAATATAATTATCGTCGTTGCGTGATTAACGGTGCCGATGTCATGACATAGGAATGTGGACGATGATAGTTACTTTTGGTGCCGCGTTGCAACGTGTTGTTTTTGGCCGGCGACAGGAGTTTGCTCTTGGACCAAATGGTGTACACGATGATTGCGTAACACCCGCTGATTACTATTGCCGGCACGACGAATACCGTGGTCGCCACTATGCTTATGTACAGTTTCCATTGCCACGGCGACATCTCGATCCAACACTGAGTGCGACCTACGACAAGAACGGGTATAAAGCGTTTTGTGTACTTAACACACCGACGGGTACGTTGTTGGGTAATGTTCACAGGAACGAGTTATGGAGCCCGAGATTTTTACAATGAGTATAACGCGTCTTGTACTAGAATACCCACCGTTCCTTTCACAAAACATTTGTTTTTTTGTTTTTTGTACATCGTCGATTTTACTATTTAAATTTTTTTACTTTATACATTTACTTGAATTTCATCTTACTTCGCTTATTAATTATCTTATCATAACGAAGTACTACACGGTAGGTACACGGCAATAATACTTTATGGTGCAAAGTGACTCTGTGCTTGGATGATTAAGTACGATTAGGTTCTTAAATAATTAATCTCGGCTTGAACGCTGCCCCGTTTAACCTGTAGGGCTATAGCGGTCGCCAGAGCAACCAAATCGGCTTTCAATCTTAGGCTGTCAGTATTTTTTACCATTGAATTAGTTCTCTCAATGAATTATCATGGGTTGATAAAATATCAAAGTATTACAATTGTTAATTATAGTTAACATATATCTAGTGACATACTCTGGAAAACGAAATGTATTATATGTATTAAAAATAAAATTTTACACATACAGGACCAAAATATTAAAATTCCATTTTTTACAGATAATACTAAGGAGAAATTAATATTTTCACATGTATAACATTATTTTTAATGATACGTAATTTAATATGTAAAATTTAATAATGGTAATTGAATACTTGTTGATAGTATATACTTGCTATTTAATTTAAATTTTTGGATAAAAAATTATTTATTTATAATCCTCTAGATCTATATTCGAATTACTGGCACTGTGTATTTTAAGAATACTTTTTTCAAGGAATATTATTTTTATAGAATGAACCCGATAATTTGATTACCATATTTTCATAATCCAATTCAATAGTCAGGTTGGAATTTTCTTGATATTGGAGACTATTAAAACTGCAGCTGCGATCGCGTACTGTAATTTAGAACCTTTTTTTAAATTTTGATTCTCTTCTAACAAGACCTGATCTGATTATAATTCTTATAGTTATTTGTTTATTATGATATACATTTGAATACAACTTTGTATACTACTTGAATTTATTTTTATTCATTTTAAAAACTTATGAAGTATTTTAACAGTAGTTTAAAATGTATAATAATATATGGCATGTCTATTATTTCACTTATTGGTTTTTTAATGATGTATGTTAATTTTGTCTGGAATTTTTTTTTCGGGTGGATCACGTCCAAAAGAACATTTAATCTCTATATAGATCAGAAGCTTCCTTTGTCGATTTTATTAAAAATTAATTATTGTATTTCCAAATTTTTCCAAATATTTGTGAAAATTGAAAAGCTACCGTAAAAAGCGATAAATTGTATCGTAAACGAGATTATCATACTATCGATTTAGCTATTTAGTCATAATTCTAAAATGCATTCGACTAGAAACTAGATATTTTTACCATTTATCGTTCTCGTTCACACAAAACGTATTTAAGTCTTAACATATTTTTTGACAATAAGCATTTTAAAATTGTAGGTATAAACTTTAAACATTTTTATAGAATATACGTAATTTATAATGTTATTAACTTAAATTCCTCTAAAAACTCAGGTACATCCAGTAAAATTGTTTTAAGTTTACAGTGTTTGTACAGTTTTAAAATGTTTAAAGTCAAACATTTTTTTTTTTTTAATGAACTTCATGCGTTCAGTAAATAGTATTAATTACACTGTAACTTTTTTCTTTTAAATTGTTTTACTTAAGAAAAAATGTATTGTTTCTTTAAAATCAAATATAATAACGATCGACATCTTGTTCGAGAAGCAAGGAATATCCCAGGTGTGAAGTATATCCAATTTTTCAAATCAATTTATATTAAAATTTATTTTACTCTTAGTACCTAATAGAGTCTATCGATTTGTAGGGATTCAACTTTTGTGAGCCTAAGTATAAAATGAGAAAAGGTACGCAGGTACTCGTGTGCACGTCTACAATGATAACGTGTAATACATTAAACAGTTGAAATTTTAAATTGTTATATAGTTTCGACTTGGGTGAAAAAGTTCTCATCATTTTACAGACCTAATATTTTTTTCGAACGTAAGTTTCAGTATAGTTTTGTTTTTCGTGAAATAATTACAATATTCACACATACTGAAACGTCAAATTATTTTTTGTTTTTACGTTTTTAAGTCTCGTCACGTGCATTAATCAATCTCGAAAGAAATTCATATATCACAACTATACCGGATTTTTTTAATCAGTTTTTATTATTTTTCAGTACTTTATGGAAAAAATCGAAACTTCCGAAATCCTCTAACGCCTTTTTCTCCTTTGTTCAATTTTTAATTTATACAGAAACGTGAATTCGAGCAACTTGGAACTCAATTATCTTATGTATTTTTAGTTGACGAAAAAGTTAATTTTATCTTAATCCGTTATGTACCTATATATACACGTTTTACGTTTTTTATGAAATAAATAAATGGTTTAATTTTTTACAATTGACGCATAAGATGATGAATAGAAATTTTAGCTTAATATTTATAAATATGCTGTGGTTTGAGTGGACATAATATTGAGCCAACAACAGTCAACAACGTTTTTTAGGAATAGGTACTATTGAATAACCGGCCTCGATTTTACGAAAATTCTTCTTTGCAGTGTCGGGATGTATACATACATATGTACAATTGAAAATAGTTATAATCGGTTCTTCACTGGCAGACGCTTAACGCGTATACTGGTATAATTAATGAGGAACATAAGTATATGTGTATAACTTATATAAGTAATATACTTGTATAAGTATATTGTGTGACAAGGAGGGTGCGTGGTATTTAAGTTGCGGACGACGTGTGCCCCACAATAAGCCAGTAATTGAGGGTCGAATTTCACCTGACTGAAATAGTCTTCCGGACGAGCCACAAACACTATTTATGTCACGACTCTTATCGATATAACCACGGTAAAAAAAAAAAACACTGGTAAAATTCTCCTACCAGCATTACAAAAACTGAACGGGAAAAACCACCTGTAGCCACCGGCATTTGACATATTAAATTAAACACGTCTACTGGTACGTGGGTATTAAAATATAAATAAACCCAGTTTGGACAGTGATTTTTCTTCGGAAAAATAGTCTTTATACTGTTCAATAACAGGTTTTTACTTTTCGACCACTGTTCATCACTGTTGTTACCATAGAAAATTAACTTTCAGCGAAAAAATACATAGGGATTTGTATTATATATGAGCGGGGTAGAAACCCCGAATCCGAAGGTTTTTTTCCTATTTACGAACGATTGGCAGTAGTAAAAATTAACAATCACCAGAAAAAAAAGTTTACTGTAATAATTACGGTCGTGAGCGTGATTTTTTATAGAACCTTCCGATAATATAATATAATATGATACTGTAAAATTATACGATTTGAAATATTCCGTCCGGACGGTCACGTTTGATCCAATTCGTCGATTCTATTTACGGTATTAGCCGATTATGGACGAAACGGTTTTCGAATATCACGTACAAGCACACCGTGCCGTCGGCAACGTTATTCATCGCGTCCATCCGTTTATATCATAGCAATTATGTGCGTAGACGTGCACGCGGGTGATTTCGGAGTACGGATTTCGCTGTTCGAAATTTCGGACCGTTTGTGAAATTTAAACGACGACCTTGTACGGATACGGCGAACATTTCTTTTGGTCGTGGCGACCTAAACGAGCTCGTCTTAATGACCACGCGACGTTTTGTTCCGTAAGACAATGTACACTTAAACTCGCGTATAAAATGTGTGGTAAACGAGACATGTTACGCACACGACGAGAGGTCGGCATATATTACGTTTGTTATGACTTATGAGATAAGAATGAGAACGTTTCTTTTGTTTTTTATAACACTAAAGCTAAATTACCTGTATACAATATCCAATATCAACTTATTTTATCAATAATTAATTACCATTCCCATTATGTATTTTCTGTATTATGCTATATAATTATAAAATCATATTATATATATTATAATCGTATCACTCGATCCAGCGAGTAAGGTGAAATAAAAATAAAAGCGGCGCTACGACCGCGTATATTAATAATTATCCCGAAACAGAGTTGGTTCATATAAACCATATACCTACGTTTTATTATCTTAGTGGGCCTCGTGTAACTAATGAACAACTGAATTCATATCTAGAAAACTTAGATCAAAATGTCAACGATTTCGCGTAGATTGTTTTTGTTTTTTTTTTGAGACCATGGTCATCATTCAAATAAAAGTGGAGTTACGAGGCAAAACGTGCTAACTTTTTCGAGCAAAATTAAAATTAATTATCTCCGCGGCGATCGAGTCGGCCTGCTTATCGAAGCGTATATCGGAGTTTGTTCAGAATTAGGTGAGAACAATATAAGCGAAATCTATAGTGACTGGCAAGATATGTTAGTCGATTGTCGATTTCACAATCGACAATATGTGAGCACACTATCTTGTTTGCGATAATTTACAGTTTATTATGCTGATTAACACAATTAAGTATTACAAACTATAAAGTACGTGGTTTATTGTTTATACATTTTACATAAAGGTATTCTGCATCATTTTAAAATATTTAATTATATAAGAAAGAAAAGAAATAGAACACCACATAATAATAAGTGATATCCCACCAAATCAGTAAAAATGAATGTATTTCACTACCAAAAGACTGTGATATCATGAATTGATCTTATGCAATCTTTTATATAATTCATGTTAATTATTAATCGATATTTTAATCATTCTCTCTGATCTCAGGATGGGGATGTTATAAACAAAAAAATAAGAGTTTATTAGTTTTTAATTATTGAGAAAAAGTATGAGTGTTACCAAAAATAATTTAAAAGAAAGTTGCATTCAGTATGTTTGTATTGTATCATACGTAGCTAGTGTTGGTACACAAATTATATCCCTATAGAATGTTCTTGCGAAGTAAATGATTACAAAATCGATTTATATTCAAAATGACTAGCTGAAAAGCTTGCTTAACTTTGCTCGATATTTTAATTTAGCTTGCAAAAATATATTTTTTAAATATGTTTTTTTTACTTATTTTAAAATGTTTTATACGTTGCTTAGTTAAGAGGTTTCATGAAGTTTTCATTATATTATAGTTAGTAGTAAATTGCAGTATGCATAATATTTCTAGTTTGTTTATTGCAATATTTTTGTATTCATCATATAATTATTTTATAAATTTGATAAGTTTAGTTAGTATATTCTTATGTTAACCATAAGACTGAATTTCATGAAGTAAAAATTGATTCACTTAAAAGGGAAAAGGTCACATTCATAACTATTTGATCAATGTTCAGTATTATTATATTGTATTCTTTTAATACGACCGATTAACTCCATAATTTATTTTTCGTATACTTCAATACTGTGTCTGTGTGTTAATTAAATGCATTTCAAAAATAAATTTAACTGAAGGTTTTAAAGTCGGTGTTACATTGGCGGTCGACACATATTGTAATTCAAATAACTTATATATCAGTAATGAAAAAGTTTTTCGGTCAGTTGTATTTGGAGCATATTTTTATAGAACATCATATTTTGTAGTTATGAGTACACAAAGCGTGCTCGAGTATTCCTTGAAATTCAATAGGACCCTTCAAATATCGAAGATTTTATTACATGAGTAAAATTCAATTAAGTAAAATACAAATATCGCAGAAGATTATTACAAATTGACTATTGTATGTTTATACAATAAATTCTAATTATTTTTACTAAACCGAGGATAAATTTAATTCATTTATGATTTATGCTTATAACATAGACTTTCTTGTTCATAATTTATGATAGTATGGTAATCAATGTATTTTTAATACAATATATTAAAAATACTATTTATAATTGTAATCTACGTCATTTATTATAAAATTACTTAGTTGTTTTATTTAAAATCGACGGCTATAACTAATAGGCAATAGCTTTACATTATTAACTGGTAATCATAACGTTAACCTCGTGATTTATTAATAAAGAGTAGCAGTGCATTTTACAGGGTTATGATCAACCTGGATCAGACTATAGATACGGGATTTTCAAGGAATTGGCGAAATATTAAATTTCATGGTGTATTATACGGTATTTAGGTATTTGGCGAATTTATAGGATTAAAAAGACACTGCACCCAACAGTGTAATAATTATAATTAATATTATTTTCATATATAAAATACTTGTGGTTCTAAATACCAAATAAGGGAAGGGATGGTTCTATGTGAGAATTCTAAAGAATTTGTTGTTTGTTCCACTTCAAAAATCTTATCCGGTGAAGTAAAATTCGTAACTCGTCAATAACCACTTGGTTTGAGCGATAATAAGATTTGTTGGATCGTTTAGAATTCAGCGGTCGCCAACCGGTGGTCCGTGGACCACTGATGGTCCGCGTGAAAATTTAGGTGGTCCGCGAAAAAATTTGAACTTAACTTGCAATATTATTTTATTAATCTTTCAGCTAGCGAGTGTCGTAGTATAATCTTTATGACACTATATGAAAAGTATAATTGTATCATGTTGCTGTATAGTCTGTATCGAAACGGCAAATAATAATACAATCATCATTATCGTGTGTTATAAAGGTCTATTTACACACAGCAGTGACGTGACAGTGACGTGACCGTACCGTACCCGTTCCGTGATTCTACCGGCCGTGATTTCTATTCACATTGGTCAGTAATTTGGTGTAAAATTTATCAGTAGTGGAACGGTATTTACGTAAAAAAACTATTTTAAGCTATACGTGGTCCGTAGAATTTAGAATTTGGTTTAAGTGGTCCGCAAGGTCCAAAAGGTTGGCGACCGCTGGTTTAGATCGTTAACTGATTATTATTTGAATGTTTATAATGGTCGATTACTTGATTAGTTTAACTCTCAATCATAATAAGAATTACTTGCGGAATATAGAACAGACCCACATTATATAACCATAAGATTTAGATGCGTGTGAAATACGCGTATATGGCACCAACCTTGTATAATTGTCTCCTCGTTGATGAATATACTAGGCACGGCGAAAACAAAACTCAAAATCCAAGCGCAGCCGATCAACGCTCTGGCCCGACGCCCTGTAAAAAACATGACAAAATCGATGATTATAACGCGAAATTCGTTGGCGAGGGTACGCGCGCGCGACTTACAGCTACTGGAAAAGTTCATTGGGTGCGTAATAGCGTCGTATCTGTCGATGCTCAGCGCGACCAGCACGTACGTTGACGAATACGTGACGACCACCTGAAATGCACGCGTGAAGTATGTACAACATCGTGATTGACAGTGTGATCTAAGCGTATGTATACGTATATTATAATTATCGCTAAAATAATGGTAGGAATAAATTCCACGTTGAGTGATGTTTAAAAATGCATAGCAGTACTGTTAAGTCTCGAGTTTTTAAGAATACGGCCCACGAGGGTGCGTATACCACGGGCGATTTATATCCACGTGGCTTATCATGAATTTATGAGTGCACCGTTCAATCATTATACTTGTTCCGGCGAAGGCTCAGGGGTAAACGTAGCACGAGTAAGATATGATCAAATGGAATTACGTTATTATCGGCAACGGCGCGTAATTCACTACAAACATGGTTGTGGTCACGGCATGGCAGTATGTTTATGACTATACGGGTAAAACCAAACCCCAGAAAAATTATCGTCTTTGTGTTGGTCGTATGGCATATCCACAGATTTTCGTTCGATCGATTCATTTTTTTTTTTCATATTCCGAGATAGTCGAAATATCAGTATACATATACTACACAAAGTATACGTATCTATTTTGATACATATAATTAATATTTAGTATACGTATATCTACTTTGATACACGTAATTAATATTTAAACCATACATATTGCCATGTATAAACTACTTGCGCCGCACAAAAACATATAACAGCGCGTTCTCTCGGTCATTGTTTACGTTTCACTTTTGGTATGGCGTCCTCTTAAGACTTCATCGTACGCTTTATAATATTATGTAAGTAGGTACAATGTACATGTATGTATCATATCCACATGGATTAATAATAATAACTACGGCTAGGGACTTAATGCCCTAAAAAACCTTAAAATATGCATGCATTTATGCCCTTAAAAATGATCATATATGCTATTAAAATATGCAAAAACGCTGAAATATTCTCTTAAATATGCTCTAAAATTTTTTATTTTCTGTTAAAAGTGCAAAAAAATTACAAATTTATATAGGTACACTATTATTTTTATTTCTTCTAACACAGTAACTCAGTAAAATATTTTTGAGCACTAACTTTAACTTCACAAAGTTTACAAAATAATACTGATTGATCAATGAAAAATATAGAATTTTTACTTTGGGCATATTTGATTTAATTTTCAAAAAAAAAAAAACAAAAACAAAAAAACTACGAATCCTAAAATATAATACTTATTACTAGACGAAAACACATACAATACGTACGTATATAATTATGAACTATATTGACGCAAGACGAAAATACATACGATACGAATATACGAATTGACATCAAATGACCTTAAAAGCGTATTCCTTATCGATCGATTTCGTTTTTTACAACACACGAATAATTGGGAAAACACAATATAGATTATTTAATACTTTAAATTTAATCATATTTTTTTTCTGATTTCTAGAACATTCATATAAAATTTTGTGTAGAAATTTATTTATAAAACATTATTCTCTGCCGAGTATTGTTTTAAGTTTTAATAAAATATATGAAATAAGCTCTTACAATACTAATATAACAAAATATGCTCTTATATGTAAAAAAATAGCTGAATATGCAAAATATGCAAAATAAAAATGATTGCTTTAAACTCCTAGTACAATGAAACAAATTTCTATATCACTTGGCTATTTTTTAAATGATTATTGAAAAACATGCAAACTCCTATAAGTCCCTAGCCCTAATAATAACGATAGTATTACGATTGATATAATACATATTTTCGATCGATCTAAAACTGAATGATTAGTAAACAGATTTACACTCTGGAGGTGAATTTGTCGAAATCATGAAATGATCTTGTAAGTGGCCCGATTCTCAGAATGGAAAAAAATTCCCCGTTTCATGAATTGGACCACGAAAGTGCTGATGGTTTCATGAACTAGCCTTTGGTTTTCTGAGAATTATGACTTGATACTGAACATTATTTGTTTCACACCCACTAATAATTGTCTACTACGCCTTCAAAAACACAAATTTCAAAAGATTATCGTGAAAAGACTCTTGTTTAGTGAAATATAATGTACATGAAAATGTGATTGTTTGATTATTCTTTGCTGGAACAGGGATTTAAAAAAATGGCATTGTGTCTAAGATATATAAGAAAATAATTATTTTTTGTTTATTACTAAGCATAACTTATTTTTTAATTGACTGCAAAAATTATCGATGCAGGTGTGCGAAAAATGGACTTCAACAATATAATAATTGTGCACATCATGCAGGCTGAACTAGTAATAACAATGGAAAATAATACATTGTATAGATAGCGGTAGGTATTTGGTATATTATACATTGATTATGCCCTAATTCTTTTTAAATTTATTTTCACTACAAATATTTTGTTTACAGTTTACAGTTTTATTTTATTTTTTCTCTAAAATTTTTTTTTTATTTGAATCAATTTAAACAATATGTAAATGATGAATCATATTAATAAAACATAAATAACTGTTAATAATTTATTAAAAAATATGGTTTTAACATATTTTATCAATACAGAAAATATATAAATATTTGTGTGTTACTAATTTTGTTCGACTATCAAATGGAAAATGTATAGACATGTTTAGCATTATTGATCAACGTCAGTTCCTGTTATGAAACTGTAGGATGCTCATGTCACTCATTATTATTGATAGAATTTGTTTTATCGAATAATGTTTAATAATTGAATCATATTTCTAAGATTATTAATTGCTAGTTCATGAAATGAATAGCATTTTGAAGTCTCATTCATCTCTAGGGTGTAACGTATCCATGTATACACACACACATACACACACACACACACACACACACACACACACACACACACACACACACACACACACACACACATAATAGCTCTACTAGTCCTCCGTGAAGTTGACCGTGACATGGTTACATGCCAATGACACTTACAATTCGTCTATCATTTGACAAATTTCTTGTTTCAGTTCTTCAATTATTCTTCCGAGGTTTGTTCCGTAAATAAAATCCAGAATATTTCCGTAAAAAAAATATGTTTTAAGTGAAGCAAGGTCAATTTTACCGAAATAGTTCAAACCCGCAATCGTGCACGCAAGATGACGTAGTTTTTGTTGTTGCAAAATCACATTTTTCAATAAAGTCGGTATATATAAATACAATTTGGTATTTGATGTAAATCACCCTATATGTATAGAATGGGGAAACGGCCACTGTGTTTTCCCGTTTTGTTGACACCCCAAAATTCGATGATGCACACTACGTTGTATTATATGTGTACTGTATAACACGTATAAATACGTACGACGGAAGCGTAATCTGAATCCATTTTCGGGGTATGGTGAAACGAAATAGTTTTATACCGTTTGTTATTGAAAATTCGACAACCATAAATCCATGAAGTGGTTTTTTTTTTACATTCGACGTGTAAAGAAGAAAAAAAACGATTCTACGGAAGGGAAGTGATATCCTTTCATCCCTCAGTCTTCCAGCAGTCACACCACGGGCATTTACGGTTGATCGGTGTACTTGCGCTCACGATCAAAGTCGAGCGAACAATATTGGTTGTGAAGGTAACCTAGTTTTCGGCATATATAGTCGGTATACACACATCTACCCTCCATTAGACACACATACACGTTCGCAGTTGAGAAAGGTTTTTCTTTTTTCGAAAACCGTATCATATTGTCACGGTAATGAAGTATATATTTCGTGTGGTGCGTGCTGGCTCGTTTTCAGGTTCTTATGCTCTCACCGTCCACTGTCTATATTATATTATTTAAAAGTTTATTTAAGCTGATCGATGATCATAACATGATAATAACCAAAACAAAATTGAATGATACATTGTTGGGAATGATGATAAATTTTACTGTAGTGGGTTTAATGTACTAGTTATATTATATTAATTTTAATTACAGATATATTGATATACTTAGATTTTTAAGGTCAGTATTATGTTTAAAGTGTAATCTAAATTATATTACTTAATAGCTTCAATTAAATTTGGTAAATTTAATATTATGTCTAAAATATTAAATTGAATTAAACAAAAGAATAATAAAGCTAGATTCGGATTGAAATTTAAAAAAATTATAATAATTTATAATAAGTTCGGTTCGACCTGAAAATGTGTATTATATATATATATATATATATATATATATATATATATATATATATATATATATATATATATATATACATATATACACACACACATATATTATTTTGTAATACATTTATTAATACAGTTGATGAATTAAAAAGACAAAAAATTATCATACACTACAAATAATGTTTAATTATTTCATACTTATTTTATTATTTCCAGTGGTTATAAATGAAAATTTCATTAAACACGAATTACGTATAAAATCATATTTTGACTTACTCTAACTTGGTCAATTTCGTAAATAGAAAAAAACTTTAAACACAACAAATGTTAAAAAAAAAAAATCTATCCGAATATGTAAAAAAAAAATAATACTGTTTCCATTAAAAAAAAGTTGTATTGCGCATGTGCACACTATAAATGTTAAAAATTTGAAAATCATAAATAAATGTGTATTTAAGTACCTCCTAAGTCCTCTAAAATATTCACTTCAATACAAGGTCATCCACCTGAGATATTATAAGGGTTACCATAAATCGTGATCACACTGTATTATATATCATATTCATATAGATTATAGATTTATTGTTCACACGTTACCTGTAAATATTTTACGACTTTGCAAGCGATCGGTCCGGCTGACCAGGTGACGGTCGTTCTCCATATCATGTCGATCATCACGCTCACCAGTCCCACCAACAAATCTGTTCAAAAACGTAATTATTTTAAATTTTGGTCAATTTTTTCATCATCATTGTTATTACATTGATTATTTACTTATTTACGCGCGGAATAAAATATTTAGGTATATTATTACGTATCACCACGACGGTGAAACCGTCTAAACGTTTGAAAACAACACGTTTGAAACAACTGTGTAGTACACTTCGGACGTGTACTCGTAGAACGTGCACTGTTCTTTAATATTATACGAATTATTAATCTCCGCCGAACGAACTCGTTTCGTGTCCGTACGAGGGGGCCCGTACGGCACACGCACACACGATCATAGTACACGAACACCACGTGTGCGAAGATAATCGATGGTATTTTTGCCGCTTAAATAATGACCGCCGCTAATGCGATTTATTACCGTACGAACGTACGATTTGTTCTCGCCACAGTGGGACGTCATTCGTAAACCGTTTTGCAATCTGTCTCCGTTCAACCGGAGCTTTATTTCTTGCTCGCGCCTCGGTAATATATTAAATCTGTCCGCGTAGTCGTATTACAACGCTGCATAAGGAGGTACACCGCTTGCGCCCGGATGTCCACGTTCCAGCGCACATACTCTCGAGCTAGTATGGGGGGGGGCAAGGGAGGGTGGCTTCGACGACGCCGAGATTCGTTTCGCGTGATGTATTACTTGACGGTCATGGCCGTCGTCGAGTGTCGGTGTCTATCGCGGAACTTTGGGTCGGAAGAGATTGCGAGAGTACGCGTTTCAAATCTCAGTGACGTTAAACCGTTTAGTCGCGGAAAATCCGGACGCGGCGACTGACATGAACATTTTTCAACCGGTCTGTTGGGTACCCTCGACGCATCGCATTGAAGTTTATACGTACGGCGGAAAATTCGCCGCTCACTCGGCATTTTCGATTCTACGTGTCCGTCCGCGTTTTCGACCTAAAGCATCCGTACGTGGCGTAGGTGAATAAGCTCGACCGTCGGGTTCCGACGATCATTCCTTTGCATGTGACTATGAAAAGCCAAGTCTGATATATATATGTCCTCAGTCCTGTGATGGCCTGTCGAAATGTATGTTGCAGGAGGCATTCAAATCGGCTCTTAACTAATTCTTACTTGTTAGGGCCGTGTCGGTAATTTTCACGACATGACACGACATGTAACACGACTGGGCAGGAATCGCCACAATGTGTCTACAACGTGGTTTGAAATCGTCTGACAAATAGTGTTGAATGGAAAAGGCGAACATTAAGTTTTAACAGACTTTTTGCTGTTGGTATGTAGATACACATAATAGCACAAAAATTAAAATTGCCCTAGTAGAGAATTTAAGTCTGATAAACGTAGAAAACAAAGTTTTGTTTCGAGATCTCTGGCTATTTTGGGGACTTGGGTATTATTACATATTTTTGACCTAAAAATCTACTGTACATTTTTTGTTTGACGTTTGAAATTGTTGTCAATAATCTGCGAAAATATGATACAACTTTTAAACTAGCCGATATGACAAAGTCGTAATCATGTGAATCCTAAAACTGATATGGCGAAAAAAAAATAAAACCGGTTTGGCGTTGATCGGATACAAGGGGTTTCAACTACTCAGACTTTTTTTTTATATACATATTTTTTGGTTTCGATTCGTTTAAACTTGAATAATTTTATGTTATTGCAAATGTAAGTAATACATTCTGTTCTTGTAATTTTAATATTTTTAAATTTACCTAATTTGATTTAACTTAATTTGTTCATATTTTTTTTTATTATGTTAGTTCATAAAAGTCAAACAAAATGACCGTTGTTTAATTTCTACTATTGAATAGGTATGTAGAGCTTAGGTTTTTTCGTGATCGTTGACTAATTTCCAACACGGTAGCTTCTCGAAAATAATATGTATATAAATATATTGTTAGAGAAGTCTTATGTACGATTCATAATCACGGATGTCCATAGTTTCATAATACTAAAAAATAAATACTCACCAGCTAATGCTAGGTGCATGATGAAAAAGTTCATGCGGTTCTTGCGGGCTTTGTTGAACGACAAGGCCACCAACACGGCTCCATTGCCCAGAACAATGGATAGGAACAATATCCACAGGACTGTGAACTGGACTGTCTGCAAAAAAACGAATGGAAATTAATTAGGTCAGTAGTACTATACACTTTGATATGGATATATAAACAGGTTATTAATTGGTTTAATTTTCTATTTAAGATTTTTTAAATACCTAATTAATTAAAACTAATCAATACGTATAATGTGAATACGATTGTTGTATTTTACGAAATTTTCAACATTTACCTTATTAGCATTTGACTATGATAAATACTAATATTTGTACAATTGACACAGCTACACTATATATATATATATATAAGTGTGTTAATTTAAACAAATTACCAACAAAAATCTTATCAAGAGAATCCATATAATAACAAAGCCAATATAATTAAAATATGAAAACTGACTTTTCTATCGTATAATTCTGTTTGAGCATTTTACTATCAAAAAGATACATAATAATGATAAATATATTGAAAATTATATAAGTCAAATGAGAAATTTGTTATTCGATATAAAAAATAAGATAAGAATTAATTTAAATATTTAAATTTGGTAGATCTATAAAATATATACCTACGATAGGAAACAAATGGAATAATATTTTCGGCATTGGTAATAAAACGTGTGTAGTAAGCACATCGATCTACTATAATTTTATTAGCATTGCCATTATGTGATTGTAACACGAGTATCACATGCCAGAGAAGATTGACGCTGGTTTAACAGTGTTCGAGTTATCGTTGAAATACGAGTAGTATGCATGAAATTGAAATATTGTTCTCATTATCTGGCACACACCGCACACGTATATAGAACACATGACCATTTACATGTTTATTTTTTTCGACATCCATTTTCGCATAAAACAACGGCGGAATTGAGTAGTATCCGCGGTAGAATAAGTAAACCTAAAAGAAGGCTCAATCGAAACGATCGATTTAAACAAACAACACTTATATATAATAGCTCTGTAATTTACGAGTAAGCGTTAACAGCGGCTATCATAGTGGTGGCAGTGAATCCATTGCCAATACCTAGATTTTATTGTTCATGGAAATAGAAATATCTGTAATATTAGTGTCCAAGATGATAACTGAAAATTATAAGCACTTAAACATTGCCGTTGAATTTATAGGATTTTTTATTTATTTATTTATTTATTTTTGGGTGTTTACGGCCTCTAGGACCATCCCGTCATACATCCAGCTTTCCATCCCTCTCGGTCTGCTGCTCGTGCCTTTCAATCACTTTTTCCTCCTAGTTCTTCCACGTCCTTCTTCACTACATCTTCCCGACACATTTTCGGTCTTCCTATGGGTATTTTTCCTGTAGAGTTCTTTTCCAGGACAGTGCGAATTAATGGGTTTTGGTTTCTCCAGGCATGTCTTGCCCATTGTAGTCTCTTAGTTTTACAGGATTATTATGAAACCAAATTGCTGTTGAAACATTTAAAATAAAAAAACAAAAAATGAGGAGTCGTGAATATATTCCGGGAGACGCTGTGTAGGGAAATCTTATAAGCAAACATATTATGGCCATTATATAGGTCCACTGTATTGCGTTCGTTCCGGATGATCAGTGCACTGCGGGGTGAAAGCGAATGAATTTCGCAGAGGTGAGCATTACCTTTAGTTTTAAGTTAGTTAAAAAAAAATATATATTCTCAACTAAACTAGTTCATTGATTTAGCTATTAACTATATGTATACTATAATTTGTTAACATTGTTGTTGTTGCAATATCGAGTGAGTTTTAATTTTTAGTTTGATTAAGTAAAAATGAAAAAATTGCATATTATGTTATATTTTAAATACAAATTGAATAACTAGTATAATATAATATGAAATTCTTTATTAAAAATAGTCAGGTATTTTCGTGCATCTTGCTAGTGCCGTAGTTAATGGGAATTTGGGGGTTGAAACTCCCCGAAATTGATTTTAGTTAATAAATTACAGTATTCTTAAACTAAAATTAAGTTAAATTAGATAACTCATTAGATTTATTTTGATTTTAGCCCCTTTCACGATTTCACTTCAAATATAACTTAAAATCGTAACGAATTTAGTTATTTGTTGTATTAATTTTTTAGCTGAATAAGACCTTAGTGAGAATTTAGCTTGACTCTTTCTCTTTCTTATTCATTCATTTTTTTGCCCTTTTTGGAATTCGGTCCATGATGGTACTCGACAACCGACGCTGAGTGCTAATTCCTAGTGTATATGAAATTGCGATAGGTCAAAGTCCTTACGGTGGACGTAAACCAAACGAACCGATAGAAACGTACCTAATGATTAAAATAGTATATTTTTACCTCATTGTAGTGTCAAATATGACTTTAGGTTGAAATTATTCAATATTTGATACTTCAATATAATATTTAACTTTTTGAACGTAAATAGTTTTTTCTCTGTAATACTTAGTCAGAATATACATCTGAATAGCTGAAAGTTTAAAAAATACGTTTATGTATAATATGGAATACATATACTTAATCATAACTTGAATTTTAGATTTTTCTATGCCATTTTACATTAAAAACAAGCAAATATCATTAATATTATTTTTACATCAAAAATATTTATTTTTTAAAATTTTGTTTTAAATAGTATGTAAAATATTAGTGTATAATGATGTCTGATATTAATTTCTTCATAATTTCTTATATGGGTAAAAAAAGAACATCTGCATTCTGAAAAATTTTTCCTTTGAAATCGTTCCGTAAGCAATTCCACTCAACTTTTTACTAACCATATTTATTTATTACTAATAATATCAAATAGTGATAAAAATAAAATAATAACTGTTTAATTTTCATTTAATGCTGAATAAATCACTGAGATAATAATAATTATAAGTTTAAAGAATCAAGAAGTATAATAACGGTAGAAATTGTCTACTCCTATTCTTACAATTATATTTATTGTACTGTTGTACAATATTGTATTGTAAGGTTTTCGTAATGTCATGAGACAGTGCGGAACGCGTCTTTATTGTCGCAAATCCAATATATCCCAGATACATCTAATATAATCTACAGATATGATGTCATTACAGTGATAATAAATAGAATCAGCAAAAAAAAAAAAAAAAAAAAAAAATACAAATTTATTAATTTCACATATTCGACAACGAGACCACGAACGAAGTAACTATTACACTTAGTATACGTGTATTCGTGTAGTATGTAATATATGTTATGGTTATTATCACACGAGGCTGTAGCACTGCGGCGTTAAATAGTCCGTTCGTGCGGACACTGTTAACGACGCGACGGCGATATATCCCCGGTCCGGTGTGACAAGACAAATTTATATCTCGCCCCCCCTTTGACCGCGTAATATATTATTGTATCATCATTATTATTATTATTTTTTTCCTTCCGCTTTTCGAATAAGTTTTTCTTGTGACATCGTCGTCTTTCCGTTTTTAAGCCGGTTATACCACCACGCGAGCGATTTTGGTTTCCACGTCACGTACGACTTTGTGCCGTTTTTAATGATTATTATTTCTCACATACATTTATTTATATATACATGTGTGTGTGTGAGTGTGTGTGTGTGTGTGTAATATGTATACGTGCGCGTTTGCTTTTTATTTTTTTTTTCCATACGCGTTTTAAACGGCTTTATATACACATGCACACAGTGCGACACTCCTCCATATGGTTTTGTGTGTATTTATATATAATATATATATATATATATATATATATATATATATATACACATATTATATTGTGGCAGTGGTTTTAACGGCTTTTAAGGCGTTAATTTATTTTTATTTTACTTCAGGGCAGAAATCTCGCAGAAAGCGATTCTCACGGTGGACCCGATGACTCTATTGCACCGAACTTGTCGAGTTTATTGCGTTGACACAGCTGTCATTGTCGTGATGTGTAAAATAGAGTATTACACGGCGCCGATTGCCACGACTAAAGAAATTTAATTTTTACATTTTACTTTATATTTACTTTTCTTTTTTTCATGTTTAATCGATGAGCAGAACGCTGCGACTGTAAGTTATGAGTACCTAGATGTGATAGCAACGTCGAATGGTTCGTGTGAACTACTGGAATGCAAAGTCACAAACGGATAAAATTTGGGAATTCTTAATTTTTAAATGACTACTACAATTGAGCGCGACAGGCCACAATAATCCTTGACTTCTAAAACAATTTTTCTCTACTCGTCACGGTCCATAGTTGAAATTCTCCAGTTCTATATACCCATTTGTTGCTGATGTTTCTTTACCTCACCCATTAATACGCTTCTTGGACGAAACTGTGTTTTTATTCCTTCCATTTTTGCACACATTACTCGTTTTGGCATTTTTTCCTCGTCCGTTCATTGTACACGACTTAACTATCTTGTTCTTCCTGCTTTAATGTATCTTATTATTATAATCTTCCTTTTTTTTAAATTAAATTGTTACAACAGAAAGGAACGAAAGTGTCACGAGAGAAGATAATTCTAGTATTGACAACAAAAGAATATTAATTGATGGAATCAAAAATGAATACAGATATAACTAAATACATGAAACTATGTATAGTAGGAACACGTCGAAGAGTGTGAAACATTCCATTTCAAAGCCAATAAGAGTTTCGTGTATCTCAGATTTACCTTTAATAATAGTAAAAACACGTCCGAAGAAATAAGTAAAAGAATTATGGCTGGCAATCGTGTATACTTTTCCAATATTTAACTTTTCAGATCAAAGCTGTGATTGAAAACCAATAAGATAAAGCTATGTAAAACACTTTTCAGGCCCGTAGCGGGTTATGAAGCCGAAACTTTGAATACTTTGATATTACCAAAAGCGGATGGTAATAAAATAAACATACTTGAAAGAAAAATGGTAAGTAAAATATACAGTGTTGGTTTGAAGAAGATAGATGGATAATAAGATGTAACAGTGAAATAAAACAGATTTTAGAAAAGTAATTTATACATTTGTACCTCAGTATTTGGGCTATGTAAATTTGAACGATATAAAGCTGAATTTTAAATATGTTTATTTAAATATTCGTGAATATCGATGATCGTGATAATTAAAATAAATCGCTATTAAAATTTCAAACATTAATTATGTATGGTTTTACCGAATCGTTTGGCTTTTTCTTAAAGCTCATATCGTTATTCAACCAAATATTTTTGATTGAAAGCGCAGCCTTGGCTGAAGTTTTGGAAGCTTGAAGATTTAACCGAAACTTGTCTAACTCATTTTTTAAACTTTTTATACTATTTAGATTTCACGGATTTCTTAGTTTTAAATAGTCAGGATTTTATACGAGCATTTTAAAATGTTTGTTTGGTTGTTGTAGACAAAAACATTGTCTCTACTATATCAGTTTAAAATTTGGTTTGCTATTTTTTAATATACTCCAAATTCGCAATATACTAGAAATTATCATTGATATACTTATAATTTTTAGTATACTGTTACTTTTTGAGTTATTAAAACATGTAAAAATATATCATATATGATGGACAGATATGATATACAGGGTGTAACAGGTCTATTTGACAAATCCAATAACTTTTTTTCTCTTCATTTTTTTTTAACTACCAAATAAATACTGAGCCCTTGCGCTACAATACTGTCTATTGAATAGCTATTTTTATATTTCATCGAATATATTTCCTCTATCGAATCCATAAATCTAATTCCATGCTGTCAGGGACTAATGTGCACACATAATATTATACTGGGCATGTAGTAAATACGTGCTTTAGTTTTTTTCATCAAAATATAGTTTTATTAATGTTTTTAATTGTACATGAAAATGAACTCAAACGTATACTTTAAAAAGAGTTACGTATATATCTCATTTGTCACTGAAACATCCTATGTGTGCATGGATGGATAGACTTACTTCAGAAATACATTTATATGCTTCGATAGATGTAAAAAGTTTACCACGTCGAAAACGTGATAAATTACCGCACGCGTGCTACACGCATCCTTATAAAAGTGTGAATGATATGCGACAGCCGTACGACATTAGGCATATTGTATGCATGTAATCTAATATTTGGCTATTGTCCGCCGGCTAATTATATTTGGCACTGGTATACATGTCACGTGCAGGTGGCGACAGTATAGAACTATAAGACGATGACGCTAAATGCGCGTGAGTCGTGATTTTGTCGAATATTTCGTCAGTTCTTTGTAAAATATTTTAATAAAGCGTTATTACTGTGACCCGCGAGCGGAAGAAGGACTTATTGAAACTTGTTTATTTTACACACACATACACACACACACACACACACACACACACACACACACACACACACACACACACACACACACACACTCGCAAAAAGACAGAATATAGTTTGAACTCATAAAATATAGCTTTGTAATGGGTTAGTGGCATTCTGATCAGAATTATGATGAACATTGTTTGAAACTTAATATACTTAGAAATGATTAGAAAACCGTATATTTGAGACTGAATTCCGTATTAATAATATTTTCCAATATAAAAATGAAAAAGGAATTTCATTTGTAGATCACTTTTACCTTATGTAAATATTAAAACCATTTGGAGCATTTATTTTAAATTCAAATATGCCAAGGTTAGCTTTTAAATGGTAGTACGTCGTATTTTAAATGGTTGTATTTTGAGGTAATATGTTGTGCTCACATTAAATCGTTTACTGAAAATCTTTGATATTATAAAGTAATTAGCATTTTAAACGGTTAAATGAACAAAAATATTTTATTTGTATGTAATAAACTTAAAAATGGACGAAATAAGTATCTTAAAATACTTAAAATACGAACAAAGTCTTGCATATAATTTCAAATTTTACTGAGCTTTCGTGATTTAATTCAGGGTTTATTCGACTAGAGAAAAACGATACTACAGGAGGTGAGAAACTTAAGCAAGTATTGAGGTGTTTAGAATTGTAAAATATGGTTGGTCAGGATATATATCGTTAAAAGATGTCTGGTGTGTGTGTGTGTGTGTGTGTGTGTGTGTGTGTGTGTGTGTGTGTGTGTGTGTGTGTGTGTGTGTGTGTGTGTGTGTGTGTGTGTGTGTGTGTGTGTGTGTGTGTGTGTGTGTGTAACAAAACGCTCTATATTATTTATGTATTGTTTGTATTCTTTGTGATAGCGTGATTACTTACTTTAGAATTCCGTAGATAATGTTCATGTCACATATATACATCAAATTTGAAAAGGTACGCTGTTCGCCCAAACATGAAATTCATATAACGTCTTTCAGGCAAAAATTGTCGGTTGAAAAAATGCCTGGGAATTGTGTTACGAAAGAAGCATACGAAGCATACGAAAGAAAAAAATTATTACTGACAAATAGAAACCATTAAAAACTAGAATACATGAATACCTAGTTGGGCACGTCATGAGAAATCATTAATAAACTTCTGTAGCTCCAAAAAAATACGGAAAATAAAAAAAATATCGAGATAAAATTAATAATATCTTGGTTGCAAAATCTTTACTATTGAAATCGGGATCGAATTTATGGACGTGAGCTATTTTAATGCTTACACATAGGTATTGTAAAACATATGATTATATTTCAAACGCGTGACACTTCGTTTCAAATGATATGCGATTTTTGAAATAAACTTCCAAAACTGTGTGGTATTTGAGGAGCACAGCGATGGAGGTAACCATTTCCCAATACATTTTTTAACAAGTCATCATTTTTTGCTTGTCTTTTTTTTTAGAGTAAGTACAAAAATAATGGTTCATTTTGAATTCTGAAGTACCAGTTGGTTTTATAAGTTCATAAATTCTGATTTCCAAGTGAAACGTTTTTTATGAAGTTTTTTTTTTACTTCAAAATGCTACCTTACTGAGATTTTTAGGAAATCGATTTTAGTTGTTTAGTTACATTATTTCAAAAGTCATTGTGCTAGAAACTTGAAATATTTTTACAAATATCAAAAACACTTATATTACAAACTAAACGAAAACTTGATAACTCTCGAGCTACATTTCTAATTTTGAAAAAAATTGTAATAACGGGTTTTTTTGAAAGTTTTATCTTAGTTCTAAATATTAAAACTGTCAAATTTAATAATACCTTACCATTACGTGTTTCATTGAAGATTTAAAAAAAATCTTGAAAGTCATTAATTAGATTTATTTATGCATTAAAATGACGTTTTGTTTTATCATAAGACTATATTTTATTGGAAGAGAGGGGTAAATTCTTTGCCATTGTCACCCCCCGAGCTCTCAGATACGCCAATGTTATCACGTGGTATTGTGTATGATTTTTGGCCGTACTAGCATATAATTATAATAATAATAAATCTATTGTTATTTAAAAATGTATTTTCGTTCGAAATACGTAGTTAAAGTAATTTATGCACGTCACGGTGTCATTACGTGAGCACGCTCGAACCGAGTATAGGGTCGTATTCGTATATAGACTTATAGTATATTCTAATGATAATGGTAATATTATTATTCTATACTTGTGTGATAATATGCGTTATCACAGGTTCGGCGTTACAAATCTTATCAGTAGTGGATTCGATTTTCGTCGTATTTTAAACGGAAAGTTTGCGCAGCGTACGAAAAACACGAATTCGTACAGTGTATAAAATCATTTAGTCGTATATTACGTAAAAATGCTCTGGAGAGTATAACAATATAATATTTTATAATGGTAACATTCACATTCGTTCATTAATTTGCAAGCTACCACTGTCGTGTAATACATTATTTTATACTTGTGTATATGTGTTATGTGTATATGTGTGTGTGTGTGTGTGTGTGTGTGTGTGTGTGTGTGTGTGCGTTGCGCACGAACGTTTGCCAACAATTATGTAACGTTTTATCGCACGTATGAACGCAGTTATGATAATATATGGACATGGTGTTAATTAATCATTGAATTAAAAATCAATTACATTTGTATCAATACTTAGGTATTCGGTTGGAAAATCAGACCTCACCGACTGTTTCCTTAAACGTCAAAACGTTTCGCAATCTCTTTCATCTTTCAGGCTTTTTCTGAAACACCTAAAAAAAGGTTAGTGGTGCTAAAAAGCTTTGTATGAGACACAGCTGCAGGACGAATAATAAAAGTATGCTTTACGAATGGTATAACACTCAATGCAAATATTGAATCATAGCCTCGAAATACAAATATCGAAGAAAAATATAGACAAATGTATTGGTTCATTAATTTCAGATGACGAGAAGGAAATCTATAATAGGTCACTGGAGGGTGCAATATGACGAGTCGCATCATTTAATATTTATTCAAGCATTTGGATCTACAAAAAGACGGGAACTCAAATTGTTTTATTGTCGAGATATAGAACTTTTGGTTGAAGTATTAAAAAAACTTATTTAATTGTTTGATCACGATTTTATAGTTGAGAGGTTTAGTTTGTTGGATTTGTAAATCATGTTTCCTACAAGTGATTACTTGCCTTTTAAAATTAAAGAAATATACTCAAGTTATTTAACGATAGTCAATAATTATTGTTATATATTAATATTTTCAAAGAATCATTTTGATGGTGATTTAAGAGTTATGTTGAATAATTTATTTTAATATTTTTTTTTAAAGTATTATAATATATTTATTTATCATACATCAATCAATAAGGCTTGCAATTTTAAAAACAGATAATACTCAAGCAATTATTTGCCATCAAATCTAAGAATAGTCAAAAATGACATACATACATTTAACCAAAACAAATGGTGGAGTGCCATACACGCTATTCTCACTGTATCGAATATTATGTTGAACGTAAAGATCAATTTTATCCCACTACATAGAATTTAAAAAGGTAAGTTCAATAAATAAAGTTTAATTAATTGTTTCGCCGTACGTATGCCCTACTGAAACATGCATTTCGTCATTCTGCACATAAGAATATTATGTATTTAAAACATCAACTAAAAAGTCGAAAAATTTGTTCAACACTTTAACAGTTTTATGTATGATTTCGGTAGAATTCACCTTTTAGATTTTCAAAATCGTTTTCAAGAGAATTATTTTAGGATTTCTGAAATTGCATGATAAACAACGCGTGAAATATTTAAAATAGTTTTTTGTTCCACAGTGATAATTTACGACGACAATGTACCGACATTGTGCTCAACAAGAAAAATCGTACAAACGTCAAAATACCACGTTTTCTTTTCTCACTGAGATTACACCCTCGCGCATTCTAAAAATGGCAATAGTCACCCTACTTCTCTAAGTCCTCGTCACTCTTTACACTCTACATTCTTCTCATTTTCACTCATGGAAAATTTTCTCTGTTTATTCCCTGATTTCCAATCAAAACTTAGTTGTTTTCTTTTTATTTTACTTTCAAATTTATAATTAAAAACTTTTCAAAGTAAACAGTTTAATTATACGTAAACCGATTAATTTATGATTACGTCAAAATTGTCTGCTCATTTAAATTACTTATTAACAGCTCAACATAAAATAAAATATCTAATTGAAGGTTTAATGTGAATAAGTTGTTATAATTGAAATTATTTTCATTTTATTTTAAGAGCAGTATTTCATATAATTGTTTCTATTTTTTAATGGAAGCGGTGATTCATTATGAACAGACCAACCGAGCTTACGTCCACGAATTGTACTCCCCCCAACGTTGTGGATACGAAATGTTATGTTTATGTTGATTTTATAAATAGGTAGACTATAAGTGTCTGCCTCACATGTTAAATCCTGGTTGGTCAACTTTTTCTTGTCGGTCCTTCTTTTACATATTTCATTAATACACAATTAAAAATAATTTAAATGAAAGTATATCCCAAGCAAGTATAATTAAAATATGATGAATTGGATTATGTATCAAAGAAAGGTGTGGGAGTGAAAACACGTACCATAGGCCAAATGCACACATTATGTCTCATTTATAATGTTCTCGGTGACAAAAGTAATGTGTAGCCTATATTCGTCCCTAAGCCAATGGCGGGTCCAGAAATCATCCAAGGGGGATAATCAAAATGTTCAATGATAAATTTTGTTATATTCAATAGGATAGTACGTTTTTACCCACATAAAAAAATAGCTCAAGGGGAGGGTATTTACCCGATCACCTCTCCCTCTCCTTGGATTTGTCACTGCTCTGAGCATGTCTAATGACTGCTAAAAAACAGTTGTAAGTTCTGTCGATACATTTTCGCACGGAATTGCTTGTAGAAACTCACCTCGTAAAAATAAAACGAGTTTATCTCCTCGTCCGAATATGACATTTCGGACGCGTTGGCGTATCTCTGGGTGGTTGACTGAAGTTCTTCTTCGGCTACGGTGACGGTCTCCATGATGGTCAGTGGAGCAGGAGATCTAGTCGTCGTTTTTCTCTTCTCTCCTTTATTTATCCCTTCGCACTTTTCCTAGCTATTCAAATAACCGTCGTCGCCGTCAAGTCAAAAAGTCGTTTACACCACGACCGTTGGTTTAGATTATCGATTCGTCCGCGGAGGTGATCGACCGGCCACCGCCGACCGTTTTCCGCACTGCATTGCGGCTAGTCACTCCGTACCTATTGAAACCAAAAGAAAATTACGATATAATAATTTATTATTTTTTTAAACACAAATGATATTATCATAAAAAAAAAAAAAACGATAAAATATGAAAGTTCGTCCTTGCTCTATTAGGTTTTCGAACAAAATAACGGCGATCAATTCATCTAATTTAAGAGAAACAATAAAAATACTTGTTTCAGGAACGTTGTTCATTTTATAATTTGTAATCTAATAATTGGTGATTTTTTTTGGTTATTAAAGCTTTATGCAATTTGAATTATTTATTCGGTAGACGTTTTCTTACTTATACCGAAAGAATCGAAAAACATTTTTCTATATATATATATATATGCATATATATATTATATACATATATATTCCAAGGGTGAAGTTTCATAAAAATTGGATATATAAATTATTTTTAATAAACATTTAAATTCAAGAGTTTTAATTTAAAATAGTCGATTTTAATAAAAAATGTACTGAACAATTTCGATTATTGATTCTTGATAATTTTTTTGTTTCACTAGTTAAAAATTTGAGTACAAGGTTGTATTAAATGTTCATGTCTTAATATCTAGAATTAAAAATTACATTAGATTAAATTGTTAGAAAACGCAATATTTTTAAAGTTTTAATATTACTGTCTAACATTTTTTCGAAACTTTTCCCAAGGTCGTATAAGACCATAATAAGAGTATTGTTAATAACAGGTGAACATTATCTAGCACCAATACTTTAGGAGTATGGCTAATTAGCTAAAAACGATTTAAGAAAATATCATTTACGGCACATTTTGCCGTTATTACAAATTTTTCGGTCATTTTTATACTTGAAAAAAATACTATTTATAGAGAAAAATTACATTTTCAACCTACAGTATTAAACTTACAATTTTTATTCGATTGAATTACTAAACATAACTTTTAAACAAAAACTAGTATCCAAAACAAGTTCTACAAAACAATCAAAAATAAATAAGTTTTTATAACACCTTCGCTTTACTGAGAATTTAAAATTTTAAAACACTATATGATTTTGAAATAAATGTTAATAGTATCATTGGCGTAAAAACAATAATTGCACTCCTAAATTTTATAAATTATATAAATGTCAATAATATTTTGATAGATACATTACGAAAAATAATTTAAACAATTGTTTTTTTCACACATGTATCAGATTTGGCACAATTGTATAGATTTTTGAACGTTGAGACCAACGTAGCCAAAAGATCTATTCGTATAAAATATGAAAAGAAGTGTCGCTAAGATTTTGGTGACCTTTCGAGTCACTAAAACCACGGAGTCTCTTTCTTGACGAAATGGAAAGTTTTCGACAGTCTAGTCTACTGATAACTGATAAGTGTCAATCAATTATTGTCTCTGTGCGCGTACGTGCAAAATATGTACGTATTATAATATTATATCATGTACGACGGTAACATGAAATCAGCTACGCTGAGCTAATGTAATAACGCTGGTGTTGATATCGCCGGACGGTCGTCAAAGTATACTCGATCTGGACGCATGATAACAATGTGTTTGTTATAATTTATAACGTATAATATTGAATTCAATACGGTCTCGTGTACATATTTATTAAAGGTTATAATTTATGTTGCAAAAATATACAAATACGATTATTATATGTGTAAGATGTTCCATGAAGTTTTACCCATTTGTAATTAATCTCTTAATAAAAAAAAAAATACATATATAATATATATATATATAACAAACATCATCAAATCCTGTTTTTTTTTATATGACTCTCAGGACTACAATGGTAATTTTTTTATTATTCATAAATGTTGATGGACTAATTCATATATGTCAAATGTACGTATTTTTTTTCATTTTGTATTTAAAATGAGTACGGAGCGAAGGAATTACTTTTTTCCATCAATAATACATTTTTTTTAAGTAGGTAAATATGTATATTTACATATATTTGTATATTTTGTCATTCAACCTTTATTTTGTGTTGATAACAGTGAAATCTGTGGGAGTAATGGCTTTTTATATTTCTATACAAAATTTTAATCATAATTTACAGAGTAGCCGGTTTTTTTTTTGTTATTCAGTAAGCAAATAGGATATAATATAGAAAATATTTACAAGGTGATTTGGTGTGAGGAGCGAGGCTATTCAGTAAAGAGTAGCAGGTAACATATTAAATAGACATCGCTACGTTGTTGAATTGATTTAAGTGACTAGAGGAGATAAACTTCCATCAGTTTTAGTGACAATGCTCGTGAGCTTTATTTATTGTAGCTTTACTATAAACCATTTACGATTGGGTGGATAGTAAATTGATAAAATTAACACTTATGCGGGGAAGAAAAATGATGTACTTAATGATTAAGTGTGGGCCACTGGTAGTTTCCGGTTTATTATACTTCTTGAACTTGGCTCTTTTTTATTTTAAATTAATGTAGGTAGTTACAAGAACATCTAAAAAAATAATTATTCTAATAAATAAAAAAAAAACTATAAATGTATATTGAATAATAATCTAACATAATTAATTTTATTCATATACTAATTAAAACATGAATTTAAAATGATTTCAAATGCATAATTATTTATATTTTTAGTTGTTAAATTGTAATTCTTTAAATATTTTTGTTTTTCCAATCATGATTTGAGCAAAACGACGCATTAACTTACCATCCGCATTATTGAGTAAAAAAAGGATTACTCCATTCGTATTCATAATTCGTACCTACTTATAGTTTTTAAATCGAACGCACGCGTAAATTCGTTCTTTGAAAATTTAATGTGGCTCCAAACACAAGAAAATGGGCCAACGGTATACATATAGTGAACGCGTACGTATCGTGGTTACACACGACAGTTCAGTGATAAAGTGATATATAATGCATAGCAATACGTCAACCGTCACCTATGATGACTATATACGGTCAGCTACCACTTCGTGATATTCAAAAGGTACATTATTCAATCTTAGTTCTCAATTGTCCGATAATGTATTTCGTGTCGTATACTCAATACAGACCATGGCTATATTCTAATTAACATTTTTGCGATGAAGATGAATTGAGATGTAACAAGAACAGAGGTGGCTGTTATATATATATATAAATATCATGTTCAGAGAGGGTTTTCATTGAGTATGAAAATACGCTAAAAATAGTCCTAGAGCAAAACTAATGATCTCGGGCACAAATAAGAATAGTCGATTTGAGTAATAGACATCAATTTAGAATAGTCGACTACGCGATTAATGATAGATAATTAACATAAGTATTTACCACGAGATTCACAATATAAGATGACTGTGACCAGGGACGCCTACAGACATGACACTCAGGGGGTGGGGGAGGGGCGAAAACAAATTGTGACTCGTGAAGTACAACTATTAATTTTACGAGTAGATATAATAATATTATACTCGTAATTAATGGCACAATGACTGTCGGAAAGTCACTGAGTGCCCTAGTCGTGTGAGACCGACTTCATGTAAAAAAACCTCCAATTTTGTAACTGACATGAAACATCTCAGGGGAGGAATGGCTCCCACTGCCCCCCCCCCCCTCAACGGGCTTCCCTGACTTTAACGTAGTCAAATGAAGTTTGGGTGTTATATGTCGTTTGTTGTTTATTGGAAACTCGACTGTATCCTAAAATTAAGTGTGTAATTGACTTAGCTATATTAATAATTTATAAGTGTGTGTGTGTGTTAGTATTATTGCTAAACAATCCGATTGAACTTGTAGGACCTTTCGTATACTCACACAAATTATGTTACACTTAATTAATAATATTAATAATTAACTAATATCATTCATACACCTTTTGTATATTTACGTATATTTTCAATTATCTATTTCTATTTTAATGAATTAGGTATCATCTGTAATATACGGGCATACGTATATACATATGTATTTACAATTAAAAGTTGTAATTAACAATAGTCGTTATGGAACTATAATACAATGGCTACAAAGAAAAATGCACATTGATAAATTATAGATATAAGTTGATAGGTAGTTGTTAATGGTATTAGTGATAAGATTTTTCGACGAGATAAGTATTGTTATATATTAATACACTACAAAACTTATATGTCACTGACAGACATGTCGTTTTTGACTATTGATATGAGAGCCAGTTTTATAGTTAGTAAGTTATTCTGATGGAAGAGATGGTAGGTAGTCTTCAGACGCGGTGAAAGGCTTCGTTCACTCATCACTTCAATCATTGGGAAAATAAAACTATGGTAGACTCTCGATAATTCGACATTTTGGGGGCTAAGCTGAAATTCGATTTATAGAGGTTTTCGGTTTAACGAGAGTTCAAATTATTGAGGGTCAAAATAAATAATTCGATTTGAACAGAATTCTATACTTTTATGATATACATGTGCATTATATTAAAATAAATAAACATAAATTTTTACATAAAATACCGTCATCGTCATTATTTTTCGATGCTAAAATTAAATATACATTCTTGCTGAACACAAGCATGTAATTTGAACCACATTTGACAGTTTTAATCAAAACATATTTGATCTTATTCAAAGTTGATGAATTCGAATTATAGAGATTCTATCCAAAAATATTCGAATCATAAAATGTCACCCATCGTCTCGCATTTTATTATTACTCATGGAGGAACCGAAATACTATATAGTGGTTGATTGACATCGCTTAACGTCCATAAATGTATCAAACTTAATATTAAGTATCTACATGTATATAAAATGTTTTTCGCCGTGTGCGTAAATCAATAATATTTTTCCTTAACAACTTTAAAAACTTTTTACGCCCAATTAAAAAAATAATAATAAAACTAACTTTTAATGAAACAATGAAATTTTTACTAATTTTTATCCAAATGATTTTCATAGTTGACTTTGATTTCTTTAGTGGCAACTACTACTTGTAACTTAATATTCTGTAAAATAATACTGATTTATTTATCGCCAAAGTTTACACTTTCTAAAAGTATTTTTTTTATTTTCTTCATCAATTCATTAGGAGCTATCAAGAAGATTTCGAGGGTGGATATATCCTTTTGTCGCTGATTCAACAACCATTGATCCAAGAGTTAAAACTTGAAAACTTGTTTTTATCGCACGTCGTCTGCAGAGCGTTTGCCGTTTTTATTTTTTCAAAATATTCAATGAAAAAAATAAAACGAAGAGGAAAACCGTGTAAATATTTTTCGAAGTAAACGGCACGGCGTCGTTCGAGGTGTGGATCAACCGAATCACGCGTTTTCGCGACCATATTTTATACGTATCGTGTTTTGTACACGAGTGAATAATATCTACACGTGTAAACGTGTGCGGCAGCCGAACGGTGATGATATCGTGTAAATGATAACACGAAGCCGCGATGGTCGTGATAAGGAACGTGGGATCGGCTCACACGATCTCTCGGCGTCACACGCGTCATTCACGAACATCATAATACGTTATTAACAATACCGTTACGGCGAAACGTCTCGTTAAAACGACGTACAACAAAATATGCGACGCAGACGGACACGGGAAGATCCGTGACGTGCTAGGGGACGACGTCCGCGGCGACTGCGTCTCTGCGTCCGTGCCCGGGTCGTCGGTGGCGAGAGGGTGGCGAAAAGACGGCTTTGTCCGCGAAAGCGAACGCGGTATCGCCGTTGTGGTCGTCGTCGGGCGCGCGCTCGTGTGTGTTATAGCCTGTTTTTGTCGTGTCCATCGTCGAGTGGAAGACGACTAGTTACGGTAAAAACAACGGAAGACATCGGCGAACGCAGCCATGTTTATTTTCACGGCCCACCGTAACGATACGGAAACGTATAATACACACTGTGTACGTGTGCGGTACAGGTCACTTGGGGATCGAATTCGGTACGCCTTCTAATCTCGGTTCAGCCAGGCACGTAGCTAGAATTACACATTTTGGGGTGGCTCAATTATGGCCAGCATTTTTCTCGGATGGCCAAAATTTACTCACCCCCCCCCCTCCCATATCTGAAAATAATCCAACAAAAAGTAAGCACCTATATACTAAATACATTTTTATTTCTTATAACTATAGTATACCGATATCGCTAGTCATAATTTTTCTTAATTCGATAAATGCGGTTGTCGACGAGTGCCTACGATCTGTTTATATTCATATCAGTTATTATGAATTTAGAATGTTTTAATATGTAATAATGTAATCTACGTAATAACAAATATCAGACATTTTCCAAACATGGTTCAACATTGTTTTTACTTTTTACTCAATTAAAATTTGGATATATTTAAAATACAGTGGGGGTGGCCAGTGAATATTTTTGGGTGGCCGGGCCACCCCAGGCCACCCTTTACCTACGTGCCTGGGTTCAGCACACACACACACACACACACACACACACACAAACTCACAAAATGTCGACGACGTGTTAACGAGAGAACGTTTTAGCGCGGTCAATTTCTCACAGCGCGACCGTAATTACGTTCGCTTATGCGGCGCGGCGGAACAACACGATGCGTACGGCGCGGCGCATTTGTATCCCGTGTCCACGGCAGTAGGTATAATCATTATATTATGTACGCCCAATCGCGCGCTTGTTAACGCTGCCGCCGCCGCCGCCGTCGTTGCGGCTACTTGCGTGCCATGAATTATGAATGAATCTTCACACGAGTATGCGTGACTGCGTTTGCGTGTAGTGTTGTGTATACGCATGTGTGTTTGTGAGAGAGTTATATAATGTAAAATAGCAAACAGAACCGTGATCAAAGGAGCACAAAACAATATCTCTGTACAGCCTGCACCGATAGGTAGGATCGTCACGACATACACACACATACACACATTGAAACACGGTGCAATGTTAAATTCCATTGAGGTTTTCAAAACATTTTGTAGCGACACGGAATGATTCGATTTAAGTAGATCCGTCGTAACGAGAACACATCTGAGCTTGTTCATGACTGTTCAGGAGTCACTCATATAACACTCGTACAACACCATAATTCATAAGTAATATAATATTGGACCTGCAAGTTATTTTCAAACGTTAAGTTTTGTTAAATTAAAAAATTTCATTTGTAAATTACAAAATTTCAAAAAAAAAATAAAAAATGCATGGACATCTCAAACAATGATAATGACTGACGAGGAAATAATTGAAATGCGAAAAAACTGTCGAAAGCCGGAAAGGACGAAGATAGCCGTGTGAGATTCGATTACAGGTCAAACGAGTAAGCGCCATTGACGTCTATGTTGCCAACCTTTGTAGATTGTTAATCCCTCTTTACACCTAATCGTCTCCGGCACGCTTTCCTCGGATCAGCGCTGTGAACGCGTGTTCACGCAGTGAGTCTACCGATCGCGTTCCGGCCGTCCTCCGTGACTTCTTAATCTACACCGATCCCGCTTTTCGTCGGTGTATTTTACCGCGTGACGATGTTAGACGTAGGTATAAACGAGTCGAAACAAATCGCTCTAAACGAGCCGGGGACTTCTACGCGCGGTAGATGGTTATCGGCTTTATCGTCGTCGTGACGTGAATCGCTGCAGTCGGATATATAGGTTCGAACATCGTGCTCGATCTATAGAGCATAATAATATCGTGTATGTTTCCAATCAGATTTCGCACAACACCGTCTCGGACATACGTGCGCGTATTTTACGAGCAGTTCCGGCGTGACTTCGTGACGCGATCGCCCGGAGTCGAGCCCAAAGTTTCCTCAGTAGTCGGTGATTTTCACCCATATATCATCTTTGTCGCTGAGTAATGCGATCGATATACCTCACGACCGCTGACCACAATGCAGGGGGTCGAATGCGCTGGCCAGAGCCGGAATACATACGTAGGATTGTTAATTGGGCGTTAGGTGAATTGCGTCCCTGTTGTAATTTAATACTAGGTGAATTGCGTCCCTGTTATATTTTAATACTAGGTGAATTGCGTCCCTGTTATATTTTAATACTAGGTATGTAGCAAATACATGAAATGTACTAAGTTAATACATTAGTTGAAATATAATTTACAAATTAAATTAAAAAAATCCAATAAGTATGTACAATACATTTTCATACTAACATTAATAACATTAGTAGGACAATTATTTAATTAATCGTCAGTTATTTATGTAAAAAATAATAAAATTATTGTAAAAGTATATTAAACTGGTAAAAATTTAAATGAAACGGCTTTGGTTTTCAAATCTGGTCAGTAATTTATTATTATATTCAATCATTTTTTCTCCAATATAATTTTCTTTATCGATAATTTGACACGTGATTTTCTTTGTCCATTACTACGTATTTTTCTGTATGTTACGGATTGAATATTTTTTATAAAATCAATAAAACTGTAATTATTTGGATGACTAGAGAAAAATAGATTATTTAATTTAGAGTGGAATGCCTCACAACTGTTGGTTGTCCGATTTGTTGTCGGTGTTAATTCAGCCCGGAGATTTGGTGGAAAACTTGCATCTTTTGTAATGTAATCTATTTTCTAACATTTCAAAAAGTATCGGGGACGCAATTCACCTATTCGGAAAACATATTGGGAACGCAATTCACCTATTCGAAAAAAATATCGGGGACGCAATTCACCTATCTGTGAATTAACATTTTTTTTGGGGGGACGCAATTCACCGGACCCGGTTAATTGTGCATGAGCGTAAGGTCAGTGATTTTGGCCGTCTAGATGGTTTGCGGTTTCACGTCACTGTGGTTTCTGCCGAGGCGTATCAAAGAAAAAAAAATCGCGTATACGGTATATCGTACATACGTTTGTTGCGGTTTTTTAAACGTTTTCGTCTCTACAGACGCTTCATTTTTTGGTCAAAAATTCATTTCATATATATGTTATTATGATACCCGTTACTGATAACAGGCACATATGATTATTATTACGTGTTCGCCCGGAAACAGCGATAATATGTTATTACACGCATCGGTCGTACGTACCCAGCTCCCCCTCACACTCGTCATGTTATCGAGACCTTTTTACCGTGTTCTGCAGTTCATGATTTATACGAGATGGATCGATAGATTTGAACGCATTTGGTCTTCAACGAACGCGCAGAATATACTGTTCTAGGATGTTTTAGAAATAATTCCCTTGCTCCCGAACGAGTGATAATTAGGGGTTTCGAGGAAATTATTTTTGGAGCATTTTTTTTTCTAATATCGGACGTATAAACTACGCTCTATGCGTTGTAAAAACAGGGAATACCATGGTTTGATGTGTGAGGGGTTGGTGAGGTACTGGGAAAATATGCGTGTTGCACTGGCACGGGCGAACCGACTATGATGGCGTATATACGTTGATTCTGCACAAAATAATAACCGTCGACGACGACGACTTTGACGGTTTCGGGAATTTCGTTTAGACCGAGACCGTGATTCGGGCGAGATGCTAGTCGTAAAATTTATTACACTCCGACTGCGTATAGCGAGGGACGTCGACTGTATAATATAAAACGCTCAAGAAGCGTTGGCAATAATAAAAGGAGCAAAAAAAAAAAAAGAGACGGCGTGGCGAGTTCGTAACCCGAACAAGAGTTTATTTTTTACTTTTTATCATTTCATTCGCCGATAAATGCGAGGATCGTCAGAATTGCAATTCGTTTTATTTTTTTATTCTGACAGAGGAACGAAGTTGTGTAGAGGACAAGAGGGCCAGTAGCGACCCAGACCCAAATATTACGGTGGGAAGAAGGGCCAAAATTGGACAAAATGAATGTCTAAAATTATTTAATATAACACATATCTTACGAAATCGAATAATAACAAAACAAAAAAAAAAATGTAAGAAAATGAACAAGGCCAATCGAATGTTTCATAAACTTACTTAAAACCATCAAATTCATAACGGCATGGCCCGTACATATTAATACCACGATATATGGGCACTATAATGTGATAAAATATACGTTTCAATGGGTCAAATGAAATAACACGAGAACGTCTTCTCACACAAGAAATATTCGTTTGATTGAAAAACGAAAAGTACGTATTAACTAGCGTGACTACTGTACGCGAACGGTCATAATGTAATTTCTAAAAATCTTTAAATCGTTCTCAAATACAGAGTTTTACATAAATTAGTGTTTTTCAACCACCAAAGTGTAGAAAATCGTGTTTTCATATTATTTTAGAAAATAAAGAAAACACTTTCCATTTAACTTTTAAAAGTTATGCTTCAAATAATAGAACTCAAGGATTTTATTAAAACAAATGTTATTATTAAACCATTTTAGATTCACTCAAATCAAAATACTGTTATTTCATAGATTTTTCTATTTTCTTAAATATTATCAGCGTGTTGTGTTAAAATTGTTGTAACATAAATTTTTAAATATTTTACATCATGTGTGGGCTACATGGGTAGGGAGGGGGTAACGATATTCTTGCACGCCTATACATTATTTATTATAGTACTGTTCGAATGCTTTTGGGAGTGCAGAGTATATTATTGTAATTATATACACACTGTGCGGTGTTATTTTATACCACGGTAAAATGCAGCAGCATCACAACACATGACGACAGACGGCGTGTACCTTTGGAAATTCAACCATAACCTTTTATAATTGGAAAACGTCTACCCTCTCCCTTCTCCTCAACGGAAAACTTCATCCTCGTTGGCCAACTGTGGTCGAATCTTGATTCGAAAAATTTACTATCGTGGACTGGGAGCCAGGCGTTTTCGGGTGCAGAGGGCCGATGAGATGAAATGCCAGCAGCCGGTCATACGTACGGTATAATAAATCATTATTATAATATTACTGTTACTCGGCGTTAGTACTCACGCGGACCCGGTCAAATATTTCGTGGTCAAAATTCTCCGGGGAAAAATGTTCTCCGCTACTACTGCATAATAGGTGTACGCTCCAGCTAACTATACCGTTTGATAATAATACCATATAAAAACGTCGAAAAAATAAAAATAAAACTATCAAATTAGATTCGTTAAAATTAAAAATAAGTATGTCTTCGCCCACGCGGCCACGTACGCTACCGTCGCAAGTGAGCGCACGTGTAAGTACGCGAAAATAATGTCACGTAACTTGTTGAAAATAATAATAATAGTAACACTTGTTTTGTGCACTTTATAATGTATGTTTTACATTAACGGTTGTAAAATGCGATCAAAATTGTATTTAATGTCTCTGCTGTGACGTTTTTGTCGTCACCGCCGTAGCAGCAGGAACTAACTCGTTACTGTTGTTTGTATAAATCTCGACGAAAGAGGTCAGGCAAATGTAAAACATTAAAAAAAAAAAATAAAAAATAAAAATAATAATAATAATAATAAAATAAATTATTCGTAGGGTGAACTAAACTGTGCGATGCAATTTTCTCTCGGCGTTATATGCGAAAATCTTCGTATTCAGGGCATGATGCGGTCAAACGGATGCGGAACGGTTACACCACAAGAACAATAATACCAAAAAAAAAAAAACAACACAAAAGACAATAACAATTGTGTGGCGGCGCTAACGAGGTTTTTGATTTTTCGTGCACTCGTGACTGAAACGTCGTATTGACTGCTGATCGACAAATACAGATACTACGGTAATCGTTTACGTTTTGGATTTACACATTTAGAATTCGATACCAGTTCACGAAAGAAAACGTTTTCTATATTTATTTATATCATGAATTCATATTCGGCGGGTTACATATGACGAAAAATATGAAAATAAGTATATAATTAAATAATACGTATTCCATGTATTCGTGTGAACTGACGCCGTATTGCGTACCTACTCTCCTTTGTATTTCGTACATAATTTTACATAATTTATTAATAATTATATTAAAATGAAGTTGATCGAAGACGTTTTTAAATTCAAATATTTAAAATACTTATGTACAAGAACTATGCCTACAGGTTGTTTTTAGGCCTATTATTATTTTCAAAGATGTTATTCCTCGCAAGTTTAATATCACATCTATGATCTATACATTCATATTTTGCTTTATAAAAACATGATATACATGAAATCATCTTTTTTTTTTTTAGTTTAATACCAATCCAAAATATTACCTTACGAATTCAAATATGTTGATTGTTAAATTTTAAGACTTTGTTGTAAAATTGTCGTTGAGTTATTAAAGAAATTATAAAATGGGGGACAACTTCAAGGTAGTTCTCCTAAACACCTATTCAAAACATTTCAAAATATTTTATTCTAATTGTTTAAAACCCAAGATTTCAGGTATTGTTTTTTTTCAAATACAACGATCATAGATTTCGTTTATAATTTCATATAATAAACACCATTACAATTGATTTACTCGTAGGTGTATTCACTACCCGAAATTACATTTTCAACGAATCTGTAATCAAAAAAACGTACTATTTGTGTTGATGCATTGAATAATAACGTTTACCATAGCACTGTAAAGTGTATTTAGAGTTCATTCCTTTAGTTAAAGCTCAAAGGAATTGAGTTATTATTGCTCATTTAACCTTATAAATATTTTTATTATGACTTATTACTGTATTATTATTATCATCGAAATATTAGGTGCAGCAGTTTATTTACTAAACACGAGTGTTTCAATGTTTGTAATTGCTTTAACGCGTAAAACTGCGCTAAAACCGTAAACTAACATGTCTAAGTATGCCAACAAACAAACACACATACACACACACACACACACACACACACACACACACACACACACACACACACACACACACACACACACACACACACACACACACACACGCACACAAGCACGCACGCACACGCAAACACACACGCACGCACACCACATCAAAAAATATATACATATTGTTCATAAGGGTACTTCTGTAATAATATAACTTAACACATGTTTACATTTATACCCGAACGAAGGGCCAAACCAACTTATAGTTAGGTCGAAATTCTATTTACGCGACATACTTATATGACAAAGCTATATTGTGTGTGTCGTTGGATGTCGAACTGACTTTGGAGTGTCGTACGCGCGCTGGTAGTACAAACGCGCAGTTAACAAAATATTTAATGGTTCAACCATACGTGCACGTTTCCTCAATGATATGTAATAGTCAGATGCATTAAAATTTAAATACCGAAGCATAATATCGTATTTGTTTTTGTCCGCTCGGCGTTTGATTTTCGAGCGTCGCTCGAAACCACTCGGTGTAACTTCTGCTCGATTGCTACTTAAGTACATACCTTTGAATTTGAATCTTCGAGAACCAGTTTTTTATTTTATTTACATTTACATTTACACAGAATTGATCTCTTATTTTATCAATACTCGTATTTTTTGAGTTGTGATAAATTGTTGATGGTGTGACATCGGTATTTTACAAACGCACATGGTAAAACAAAGTATCGAGCGTTTCGTGATGAATTTAATCATATATATAATATATGATATAAATATAATATATAATATAGCTCAGATTATATAAAATATAATATAGCTCAGAAGCTAATTTACATGCAGGGACCTGGCCATTACACGACTCAACGCTTCCGGTTCGTAATCAACATTATATTAATTGATAAATATCAGCGTAACACTTGTGGTAGGATTATAATTGAAATACCTTATAGTGCGCACAAAATCTGGGAAAGAACGATGTACGTAGTGCAGCACAACAGCGTACAGTTTCAAACGATGAAATAATAACCAATCTAATATTATTATATTCTATTGTTCGATAATTGTCGGAGTATCAGTATATCAACTGACTAATGAATACAGTTGTACAGGATTACATCAAAGTGAACGTTTCACAAAAGGCTTTGACGATTGGTGTCGTTTTTTACGTTTTGAATTGGTGCGGAAAACGTTTTAAAACTTTTATTGAAATAATAATAATAAAAGCAATCATAACAGCTGTAGCTGTTGTTCAAATAATATTTTCATTTCGAGTTTGCATAATATGCAGTTATTGTAATATTTAATTTTTAGTTTATTTATTTGCGTAAAATAATATAATTTTAGTTTTTTTTTTTATTTGTTTGACAGTTGGTATAAATAGCGCGTTTCGTAATGAAATCGTGAATATTATATACAATAGAATTTAATTTTTTTTGAGATTAAAGTCAAACATAAAATTTAAGTTTATGTTTGTTTATTTTCTTTTTCACCCGACTCATCGCTCAATGTAAAATATTTTCTTCGACACGCAGCGTTTTGCATCTGTGTATTTCAATAATCATGTTTGAAGTTAATAGCTGCGAAGTTTTCAATACGTTCAACTATGAACGAAAAATCAACAAAGTTAACGGTGAAAAATATTGATATCAAAAGAAAAATGAGAGTAAATTTAACGCGTTCGTAAATAATCCTCGTGATGTGTACGCGTATTACTAAACATGATTGCTCGACGAGGTGTGATAGAATAGGTAAGAACTATTATTGTATAAATACAGTAATCGTATAATTCGTACGATCATGCGGAATAAAGTCAGTGAAGCAATAAATAGTAATGACTGCCAAAATAATCGAATCAAAACTTTTTATTATTTATTTAAAAGTAAAATGTGTCATACACGAGGTGTAGGGCTTGTACGGATATTGTAATAAAATATTCGTACAGTAATATACAATTAATATACAGTTATTAATATTTTACAAGCGAAATTGTTATTGTTCCTGTGGAGAGTGATATTGGAAATTTCAGCGCACATTTTTAGCATATTTCCTTTTTCTTTCTACAAAATTCCATAATTGCTAATAATCGACGCATATTATGTCTATAATCGAGTACGTATACCGAGGAATCATAAAATAGGAATTATTTATCTATATATGTATATATATATATATATATATATATATATATATATATATATATATATATATATATATATATTATTGGCTTATTGTATATGTTATATAGGAGTAAACATATGATTATTTTACATGATATATTATTATTATATACAGCAGGTCAATGACTGGACAGTAAATAAATATCTTCGATTTTACTAAAGATCAAGCGATATGATAACGAGCAACAACAGCGTCATGTAATACCTAGTCATTAATTAAATTTAATGAAAGTGAATACAGCAGTAGTCGAGCGTATGGACCATTGTTACATACTCGACCAGTTCATCATGTAGATATCGCCTTTTTGTATGTATACATATATATATATATATATATATATATAAGGTTTCTACAAACAATCCCGATCACATAAATGCGTACGTTTTTTTTCCCGCTTACGCACACACAGTGCCACGGTTTGCGTACCTAGGTATCTATATTTAAGGTAGGCACAAAGTATTCGGTTGGAAAAAAAACGATCAGAGACTCGAGCGCAAGAGGCAGGATTCGGGACTAGTTTTCAGTAGAGTCTATACGATGCACTGATAAAAATGTTTTAATCATCTAAAATGTGAAATATAAATCGTAATCAAATATATAATTTTCGAGAAAGCTACACTGTTTCCATCAATTCAAAACCTTTATACTGCCCTTCATAAAATTAAAAAAGTTCTATTAAATTATCTCTAAGTAAATAACAACAAATATTTCAACAAAATGGTATTTTAATATGATGGCATGTATAGCATCAACTCAATTAATAATAATTGATGTACGGAATGGTTCGTTTAAAGAAATATTATGCATGTTGTTGAAATTAATTTTTCTATAATACATACACTAAAAAAACACTGTAGTATTTAATTTATATGTGTGTGTGTGTGTGTGTGTGTTTGTATAACGGGCCATGTAGAATCTCGAGGGATTTTATACTCGTACATTGCCCAGGTATTGTATGGAATTCACCTAATTTTTGGGCACCCTAATTAAATAAATTTAAAGATTTTTTATTTTATCCAAAAATTGTAATAGGACGTATTCTCATTTTATAGAATGGCCCAATCATATTGGGTAATATGAATTTTAAAATAATATTCATATAATACATTATTCAAATACGTTATATTTTGTGTTAACTAAAATTAATAATATGCAAATGGAAATTGCTGGATGTATTAGTATTTCAAAAATATCGTAACATTAATTTACGTCTGATAAATAGCAATAAATACAGAATAATTCGTTTCTAATGCAAGTATATATTTCACGTAAATAATCAAAATTAATTTTATACTATCTTGGCCTATCGTGAATTTGGTGATAGATAATAGTTATTTAAATGTATTACTATCCATGTTGTGTTTTAAAATGGAAAACTACTAGATAGTAAATTATACTATCATGCGCTTACGGTGTACAAGGTAAACATTTTTTGATTAATGAGTTAAATTTCAACTCACAAGATTTAAATTTTACATCGGTAAAAATAAAATCAGTAAATATTCAGTAAATTATAAGTGTAAGAAACCGAAGATCCGAATTTTTAAAATTTGGATGCTAAGTATCACCTTGCACCTCTCAAAGTACGCCTTTGGTAAGAAGTGAGAATCTGACGACGCGTAATTCGAATTGCTGCAAAATGATTTGTTCGTACTTTTTTCTTAATATTTTTATTTATTCAATCTATCACATCCATGGTGTCGTGCTGTGTGCGCACGCGTCACGTGGCCAACACAAACACAAACACGCGTGCATACAAAAAAAAAACACACACACATACACACACACACACACACACACACACACACACACACACACACACACACACACACATCATAAACACACACACGCACACATACACATATAAATATTGTCTTTGTCAAAAACGCGTTTATCCGAAAACGACATCGGCCCGTGGCGGCAGTTCTGCACAATAATGGTGTTACCAAACGTCGGCGACGGCATCGTTCATCATTCGGAAACGGTCATCGCGCGTAACAATACTTACATACACAAACACAAAAAACACACTCACACACACACACATACACACGCACGTGCGCTCGCGCTTGAAGAAAAAGACACTCGCCTCTGTCCGTCCATCGTTAATTTTGCAATTATTATTCGCCACCGCCGCCGTCCGTATACGTGCAGAATTTTAACGAGATATCTTTTTTTACCCGTCCCCACGCTTCTACTTTCCACTGTTCTAACGTACTGTGCGTTTTTTTACGCTCGCGCCCTCGGTGTATATATTGTGCACGCGTGTATGCGTGATTATTATTATTATTATTTTTTTATTTTTATTTATCGCATGCGGCTTCTTCCTTTTTATGCCCGTGCCAAGGAGAAGAGAAAATGAATAAAATAAAAAAAATAAAAATAATAAAATTACTACAGACCTAAAAAAGAAATCGACGCGGGCGGCCGCCGCTGTTTGAGTTTCGCACGGAGCTCAGCAGCTCTACAATGGTGCTGAGTTGTCGACGTCTATATATTTTTTTACCACACATTAAATCATATGTACCTTCATACATATATATATATATTTGCTAAAACAGTGTCTTTGTGTCTCCCAATGAGCCAGTGACGATGACAGCGTCTCACAGGTGGACGTGTTTCAAAAGATGTGGCGATAGTAGGGAAAAAAATCATACTGCTGTAAATATTGAGTACTATGATTTATATAACATATGATCGGTGATGATATGTTGTTCGTATTAATTTTTGAAAAATGCGTCGGAAAATTATGTTATTTATATATTTATTTAATATATTTATTTTTAATTGAATAATTACAAAATATTTTCAAGTTTTCGTAATTGTGTTCATCATATGTAGTAAAGTATATTTTGAAATAGATTTCATTCAAAACTGGTAAATAGAAAATTGTGCATGTTTTTTCTAAACATCAACCGTTCGACACTGTTTGGACAATATTTTCGACATATATTTGATGTACAAATCAATTTTGAATGTATAATTCACAGGAGGTGTGTAAGAAACTTTTTAACATTTTAAAACTTGATAATAGCGAAAATAAAACAAAATTATACGTGAGTCATAACATAACATTATGACTTATGAGAAACAATTTATTGTAAGAAAAAATATTAATCTAAAAATTTATTTATAAACTATAATATGCTCCTTCTAACCGAAATCCATAAAATGTATATAAGTATGTAACTATAAAATAAATATTCTCATATAAGTTTTTAAATTTATTTTTCAATGTTCATTCTTTTATGTTTGCACTTTTTTTTTGAACAACCGATTTACGTCAATTATAGACATTTTATATGATTATAGAAAACATATTTTTGTAAATGATTATCACTTATGCGAATAATTATTTCGTGATTAGTATTGATAGTATATGTTTAGGGCGGGACCCGTTTCGCCCAAAAATGACCGTACCCGTTTCGCCCGGGTACCCGTTTTGCCCAAATTTTGTTTTAATATGATTCCCGTTTCGCCCAGAGTAGTTTAGACCAATTTAAAATTAAGTTGGCAATAGTTCAGTCAAATATTTGAGTATTATTTAGCGTTATCCAGAAACACCACGAGGAGGCGATACTCTTTGTTTTCCAAAAATTATACGCACTATTATACGCACGTCATTTTTTTTTTTCACAAGAGTTAAACACATTTAAAATTTAGTCCACAACATTATTAAAAAATGAAATTAAAGTCATAAAAATTTACACATATCTTATAAAAAAAATCGATTTTATTCGTTCAAAATATATTTATTAATACCACCTACAGTTTATTTTTAAAATTATTACACATGTTTTTTATGAATTCATAACGAGTAATTTCATTTGATCGGTACCTCGTTATTTGTTTCTCATTGTGTACTTTCCTTTTAATTATATTCGCATCTTTTGATGTCTTTGGTATTTTAACGCTATTGATTTGTATATACGTATCAGTTTGAACGAAGTTTTTCACAACATTTATCCAAATTAATATAGATGGAGAATTAGAATAAAAATGGTCATTGAAGAACGAATGAAACGACTCGCACGCATTCGTCGTAAGCAGAATACTCGCTGAATTACATGCCCATAAACAAGGAGGAAATGTACTATCCTCAGAAATATAATTGGTTACTAAATAATCACAATATTTGGAGACTCTATGATCAGTTGGGCCTTCTGGCATCAAATCTTCCACAAAACAATCAGATACTTCTTCGGGGTCCAAATATAATAATCCAAAAGTGTATTTAATCCATTTGCCAATGTCCGAATTTGTTTTATATTCTGTTGCTAAACCATATTGCTGAATATGTCTATACCAATCCTGTGTTAGATGAAAACGACATCCAACCCTCTTTGACAGAGGCCCTAAAAAATATAATATTTGACTGAACTATTGCCAACTTAATTTTAAATTGGTCTAAACTACTCTGGGCGAAACGGGAATCATATAAAAACAAAATTTGGGCAAAACGGGTACCCGGGCGAAACGGGTACGGTCATTTTTGGGCGAAACGGGCTACGCCCTATGTTTATTGTATGAATAATACAATTTAGGACAATTAAATTAAATAACTTATAGTATTATCATTAACACTGTGTTCTAATAAGTGAAATTAATTTTATTATAATTTTATAATTTAACATTATAATGTTAACTACTGGCATTAGGCGAGAAGCATTGTTATCGTTCCTTAAAACTTTTTTAAAGTGATCTTATCGGTAAACTAGGTTAAACTAGTTAAATAGAATAGCATAAAATCATGACAAGGACGTCATTTCGATTTTTCAGTAGGCGAGGAAGTTGCCCGGCTGAGAAATTAAAGTGGATCGATTTACCTCTGCCATGAAGTTTTTTCTTGACTTAATTATTGTATAAAGAGTAGCTTAAATTAAATTAAGATGTCGAATCAAGCGTGATACGTTTTCATGTTGATTATGCTCATGAAAGAGCTAAAAAGCTGAATTTTAACACGCTTAATATATTTAATTGCTGACGTATCCATTTTATTCGAATTAAAATTTATTTTTCAGAATTAGGTCGTAAAAAACGTAAATATGTGTAAGTGTCTAAAAAAAAAAAATGCCTTAGCCAACGAATATTCATGCACGAATTATTATTGTTTATTTGAAATTTTGTATTTTTATAGTTCAAACATAAACATTTAATTTAAAGTTAAATTCAAGTTAAAAACTTCGAACGAAGCATTGTATAGACGGTCCAGCCATATCTGCGTACCGTGTGTACTCACTGCAGATAACGACTTCTGACCTCTCGACGAGTGTTTAATAATTTCTTTTACGAGTTGTAAATTATTGAATTAACTTCACAATCATACCACACGGACGCTTGAACAAGACGGAGTATGGCGTTACCGCAATAGCGCTAAACGATAATAATAATAGTAATGATATTAAAAACTAAATCGGTTCTGTTATACCTATTACTGGACGCGGGTCGACAACGTGAATAAAGAAAACAACAAACGAATGAGTACGACCCTGACGAATGACACCCCATCGTGTCCTACTTCAAACGTATCTAAAATTAAAGTTTATCATTTGTTACCGATTCGGCATTTGGCACTACGAATAAAGCTACTTTACTCAAACGCCGTGAAAGTAAGTCGTTAAAAAAAAAAAAAAAAAAAAACCTTAATCCTCTGGTGTTTTATATAAAATATTATATAGGATATAGATCTACGGACGACGCGTGTTATGCACGCGCGGTGGCTTATAAAACGCATCTAAAATTATTTACGACGCACCGCGAAAAATTATAATTTATAACAGTACACGGCATACGGGTTAGCTTATTACGTCACGCCCATATAGTCGGATTCCGTGGTAAAAGACGCCGCGGAGCGACGATTAATCGTCGTTTAAACTGCAGTTTTTATTATATGATTTAATTTTTTTTTTTTTTTTTTTTTGTCGTTTACAAAGTGTGTTGCCCCGACGACCACCGCCGCGGTCCGGGTATAATATCTCACCGGGATGACGGAGACGAACGGGGATACCACCGGCGAAGACGTCGTCGTCGTCGTCGCGTCGTCGCCGGTCGTCACCGTCACCGTAAATCATCTCCACGAACGATTTACACGTAAATCACTCGGCGTACGACGCGTTTAATAATAATAATAATAATAATAATAATAATAATAATAATAATAATAATACGCCGAGCACTCACACTACCTTTTGGCTCGGATCAGACGACGACGCGGTCGTTATCGAGTCGTCTTCGTGCTAACACGGCGGCCCTTCCCCTCCGATCGCGGAACGAGAATAATATTCAAGCCAGACTCTGTGCAGCGCGCCGTGAAGTCTCCACCGTGTGCGTATGCCGTCGTCGCGCCGGGTACGTTTTTCCGCGCCAGTGTTTTATGGCGGATAGATGATGGCCACCTGCACCGTAGTCCGTATGACGCACCTTATGTTTCGCGGACAACGCCGATGGTTATTATTTTACTATTCGGGCCTAGGCGTCGATGGATTTCACGTGTTTCACCAGACCACTATTATATATAGCTTAAAATACACGTTTTTAATAACGATCGAATCTATATTATACTCATTTTCGTTTTGTGTTTTTTCATTTTTTTTTTCTTCCATTTGTACTTTATTGTTGTGTCTTTTTATCGGAACGGTGTTTGTAGTATTAGGGAATTTTTAAAAATATATTCAAAACACGTTTTTTTCATTTTTTCTAAAGCCAATTTTGAAATTCAAACTTCAAATAAATACGTGTAATTTAAATAAGTAATTTTAACATTTTACTAATACTATCGATTTTGTGAGTGTTTTCAATTATTATTCAGATGCCCCTCATACAATTTTTAAATTTCTTGAGTGTTTTTGTGCCATAAATGTATCTTTTAGGGAATTCCTATAAGTCTCTTAAGACATTGGTATTCGAATCCAAGTTATTATGATAAGCGCGTGTGCTCAAGTTCGGGTTGTTTTATTGTTCACACTTAACACTAAATTATCGATACATTTTGGGGTTATTTTTATTAAAAAGTTAATAAGTTTTTTCGTAGAGAAAAAATTAATTTTTTTTATCAATGTGAATTTTTAAACTTTGAATTTTTATTAAATTGAAATTACTGTTAACTTTTAATATTATGTAAGAGAATAGGAAACCAAAATTATCAAATAATTTTTGGTGTTTCAATTTTTAATTTTGAACAAACATTTTAAAAGACAAAATGCATTTTAAGTTTCAAACGACGGAATAGTGGCTGCAAATTTTTGTGGAGTACTCCGGGTATTCAATTAAAAACCAAAAAAATTACATATAATTTGATATTTCGTAAAAAACGTCGAGCGAATAACTTAAGAAACATACATTTGTAATCAACCGAGAAAATTAGTGCTGTGTTCTGATATAGGTACATCCTGTATATAACATATACATTTAATATGTGGTATCCTGTTTGGTTATCGAATTCGAAATTATTCGCTGGGAAATAATTACTTTCGAAACGAATCATCCGAAATCCGTATTCGCGTGGTTATCGGATATCGCTGTGTATATTACAAGTACTCATATATCCTTAAATTCATTAGACATTATATATATATGTAAACTTATAAATATATAAGTTTACATATAATATCAAATGTATAATAATCATGCAATAATAATGGGTAACTCGGGCGAATCGACTTAGGAGAGGAAAACGGCGTTGCAAACTTACATGCGGCGCGTACGTTTTCTCTTAATGTCAAACGGCGCACACAAGCGGGTGACGATGATTATCTCGTGGATATTATCTAACGTGAAACCACATTCACAATTTATCAACTAAACAATGTTTTCAAGTCATTTCCCGAAAACACTGCCACGGTACTCTTGTGAGTCAAACTTGTATAACTCTTCGATTAATATAATTTTTTTTATAAATTTAAAGTTTCTCTCAACAAGTAATGTTATTGTTAAACTAAAAGTCGCATATGGAATAAACGGTTAAACTTTCGTCATCGAGGTTTTGGTTCAAAATATATTGTTGTAAAACATCTTCCATATTCGAGTAGCCATCATATAATCGAATTTCATATCTACATGATAACTTATATATACTGCCAAATTAAAGACTTATTGACGGTGTGTCAAGACTTTTCTAACATGGGTGGGCTTTAAAAATGTATATGCACATATATGTATCCACTGCATTAACATAAATAAATTCGTAAAACAAAAATTAATTTTCTGAGAGATCATTCTTACCGTTTTTTCTTTAGCTCCCGGTAGATAATTTTCTCTTTTATTTTCCTTTTTAGAACATCCTTGGCGTGATTATATATAAATCTTCGGAATAATTTACGTATAGAGAGTAAAAATAACGAAGAAGAGGGTATACATGGCCGGTTTTTATTAGTCATTAAAATTTGTGTAGTATATTTGTGAGCGTATTTCAGTAATTTGTTGGTAATTAGCAGATTAAAGCTAAAAATCGAAGTTCTACCATTCGGTTAGTATGACACACATTTCTCACTGCCAATGAGATCTAAAATGAAAATTGTACGAAATCCGATCCATACATAGATATTATAGCCTATATAAGTCACGTTGTATGTTTATCGACATTTTCCTTCAAAAATGTAGTGTTATGCACACTAGTGATGTCAAAAATCCGGATTTTTGGATATCCGGATTATCCGGATATCCGAATCCAAAATTTAATAACCGAATAATCCGAATAATCCGAATAATTCGAATAATTTAAATGTTCATATATCTAATCTAATTATTATAAAGGACGTGAATGAGTCAAACTATTATTTTTTAATTTTAAGTTTTACCGTCTTAAATGAAACAGTCTAATACCTATACATTAAATAACAAATAATTAATCAACAAGTTTAAAATATCCGGATTATTCGGATAATTCGGATTTTATCCGTTTATTATTTGGATTCGAATATCCGGATTATCCGAATAGTATTGGAATCCGGATATTAGTGACACCACTAATGCACACATTATTTTGACTGATTTTATTTATTTGACCGATCGATTTATAAGTAATTATTATAATTAAAGAACACGTTATTTTACGTACCTATGTATTATAATTTTTAAACACCCTACGATATATGTTTAGTGTGTTAACGAAGATGAATTGATTTTCGCTATTAAAATAATAATAATAAATAAAAAATAAATGATTTGATAATTAATAATAATCCTATCAATTGGTTACAAAATGTAGTAGCCCTATAATTTTTATTTTTTCGAATATAATATTATGCTTTATTATTATAATTTGTTTTGTATACATTATATTATACTAGCGAGTATATGTATAAATATAGTAAGTATAGTCAGATTAAATATGCTGAAACAATGTTAATTATAATTAACTATAGGTATAACCAAATAGAATACTTTTTATGCACCATACACAGGTTTGCCTCGAGGTATTTAACCAATGTTAAATAATAATTTTGCTATTTATTTATGTAAATTGTCCACGTTTCGGGTAAGAAATAAAATAATAGTTTTACGCCGGTTTTTTAATCGCGACTATTATCGGTAGTTTAAATGCTGTTTGGATATTATTATTTTTTAACTGTTTTTTCTCTTAATTCATATTAGATAAACACTGTGCAATTTTATGATTTTAAACAATTAGTTGTTGTTGGCTTTTACATTTACAATTATTATACATTAATACGGCAAAATTATTTATTCTTATTACTAGTTGTACTGTTAACGCCAATCTTCAAAGGTAATATATGAAAAACTATTGTGTAAAGCATATCAAAGTTTTTTAATTCTTTAAACAGTGCTTCTAAGAGGGGAATCTAAATTATAAAAACATACTCGGAGCTTATCCTTAGCCAAACTGTATTTATTTTATGTTGATTACATTAAAAAATGTACAGAATACACTATATTTCAGTGATTATTGCTTATTTTAATAACGATTAATATTATCAAGAGTTTTTCGAATATCGCGTACGTCCAGCATGAGTTTCGAATTTCGTAAGAATATAAAATAGTCATGGGTCAGGAATAGCGTTTTAGAATTGGTCGTAGTTCGTACGAAAAATGTAAAAAACACAACCAATTAAATAAAAAATTATGATTTCATTATTGAGCTTAGGTCCACAAATTTTTCTCATTCATTTAACCTTGTAGACTTTGCAGAGAATTTATGTATTGATCAAATGTTTACAGTTGGACTTTCACGACCAAAACTACGACAGTCGCAATATACGAGCCCAATTTTATGGGAATCGCTGTATTAAGTTCAGAGAAACAAAGGGGATGGGTCTCGAATTTCTTAAATAAACATCCCAAAGTTACGTAGATTGTTATATTCTTTCGAAAACCGTTTTGTATTTTTTATTTGATATGTAAATAAAATGAAAATCGTTCCCGAAATCATATTCTTCATAAAGTTAAAGAAAAAACAGTATTAAAATGCGCCGTGTTCAACATTGGTCGAAACACAGAGTTGGATAGACGAGACAGTACCGTTTAATGCGGGACGTACGATCGCTTTAACCTAAGAGCACCCATGTTCGTTATTGACGAAAAATGGTAAGTACGTGACTATTACTGCACCGCTCTATTTCGTTCTCAAATGAATTGCAATAAAAAAGAATAAAAAGCTACGCGGGACAGACAATCATTCCTCCATAAAAGGTCACCCGGCGTTTAACAGTTTTATGTACATATTAAATACGAGTAATAACCGTTATATGGCATACACAAAACAATTTCGTATTGTATTATATTTGGTATATTGTGCACACTTATCAAGTATGTGTAATACGTGAACATCACGAAGCCGTATAGTTTGTATGCTAATTAATGCAGTTTCCGGGATCGTAGCGGTTGTAAAATATTAATCTAAAAATCGAACGGATATTAAATATTTATATAAAAAAAAAAATTACAACAGCAAATATAATATTCATGTGCTATTCGTTGCGAACGTACGTTTTACCAAAATTCATTGATCAATAAAAGTCTGCGGTATGACATTTAAAAAAATGTAATAATAATAATAATACATCAAAATTCTTTAATAATGTTATACTTTCCGAAACGAGTATACGTTATAATTGCTTTTAAAACCACATCGAGCTAATATTGTTTGTAAATCATGGCAAATATGAAATATTGAAGGTTCGCTTCACATGGATTCATATAGCTAATTTATTATTAATTAAAATATCGTACAAGTATAAACGTTTATTTCGCTCACGGTTGTACTTCAGACATCACGTGCATAAAACATATGAATATATGTTTATGAAGACACATATGCCATTATGTACACACACACACACACACTTATATATATTATTGTAACTGCAGATTATAACTTTTGACTGTAAACCAAAGACTAATGTAATGTACTACATTTTATACCTTACGATTTGTGTAGGTACCTATTTCCATGTAATAACATCGTGATAATAATATATAAGTGCTGGCGTACGGTACATAATATTATAACATATGATATTATGTAGCACCGACAGTCGTGGCACCGCAGCGTATACCTATAATAATAATATACAAGAATATCGTAAATTTATCACGTCCGTGTGTAACGAGGCGCGTTACCGAGTCAATTATTGGTACAGTAGCGTATATTGGCCGGCGCGGACAACTGGTTTTTATATTATAGTCTCCGGCGCGCGCGTAATGATATTATAAATAATACGTTCGCGCGCGCGCGCCACAATATATAATAGCACCCTGTATACGCACATAGTTTACGCACACACACACACACACACACACACGCACGTTTCACGCTCATATCATTACATGGCGTGTTCGGTGTTGGCGACTTGGTATAGGCTCTTTTACGCGCGCGCACACGACAATATTATACATTTTTAATAAATTGTCTACTGTGAATATTACGTAACATGGTACGTAAAAGACGTCACGTTTTGCGTTTAAATTTTACGCACTCGTACATTGAAATCACTCAGAATCCGATATCGTGCGAGAGAGTATGATGCGGATTACGGATGCAGATGTTAAGGGTGAGATAGATAGATAAATAGATAGATAGATAGGCATACGGAAGTGAGACAAAGAGATAGATAGAGAGAGAGAGAGAGAGAGAGAGAGAGAGAGAGAGAGAGAGAGAGAGAGAGAGACTTTTGACCATAAATTTCGCCCTTCTGTTTCCGTTACCACAAACCTCACGCCACCACCATTCTCACCGTTGCCAATAACATTTGTATTTCACCCGTATTGCGCGTGAACGAATTACCGACACGTTAGTAAACGATAATATTATAAAATATCGTGAAAATATACCGTGATGGGCCGCCACTCTATGAGGAAGTTCGGAAATAACGACCACGTCGCCACACACCGTCGGTGGCGCTTAAACGATGTTCGCGTGAAAACAATCAAACGAGAATACAAGTTACGACTTTCGTATTTCCCGTAAAACTTTATAAGATTATACATTGGCACTCCTAAAAGAGAGCTAACTACTTTGGTTAAGTGTACGCCGTACTGCGCACGAGCGGTTTCAAATAACGACGTCATTCGCCGGAGAATATTGTCCAAAAGTAATACAGGCTGTGAGCCGTATAGGTCTAACGCAAAATTTGTAAAATATTAAATCATTACTTTTATCGTTATTGTTATTATTATTGTCATTATTATTATTATTATTATTATTATCGTGATCACAACGTGCTCCGGAGAGTTTTCGCAGTCAGCTTCGACGCCATTCTGATTATAATGATTTCGTTGGCAAGTTCAGTCGATTTAGGAGGCGCCAGACTTTTTTTATTGACCAAACAGGAAGTAGGTGACAAAAATCATGTCTGAACACGTTAAAATCAGTTATTGGCAAGATTTAATCATAACAGCACATATTTCAATCGATCGTTCACGTCACAATAATAAAGCTAAAATATTTTTACAACAGTCGATAGTGCATAATATATTACATGTTCAATTAATCGTTTTATATTTGCGGATCTCTGAATTTGGTGAACGTTCCTTCGACTTGCAAGCAACCAATTTCTAATAAGTTAAAGGAAAGTAGAATACGCGGTACACTTGAATTATGTTTATTTTAGAATCACTCGAGTGATTCACACACGAACTGTGTCGTACTGTAAGTTTATTAACTTGTTAAGTATACGAAATAATTGGATATCGTGATCGTTAAATCATAACTTCACGCTATTAAAGTGATGGGACGACAGCCAAAACAAGCTGGACACGGCGCGGCGCTGTGTTTCTTACGGAATATTATTTTAGTAGAATAATTAACGTCCATAACTCGTAAGTCTAAGGCAGTGAAAATAAGAAAAATAAATCAATATGTATCCAATCACTACACTTGAAATTTCTCTTATGAGCTAAAAACCAATCAACAATTACTAACGAGGCTCTCGATGAGTCGAGTAAATTTCATATACTTTTATATTTTATAAATTTTATTCGTCAATGTAAAGGTAATTAATTGTGTTTTTTAATAACGTATTTATTAGAGATGTGATAAATTATCATCAATTAAAGTAATGTGAACAAAGAGAAAAATTGAAGGTGATTAATAAAACTATAAGTTTAATCGATCGATATGTTTTGTTGAAGAGTAAGTATAGTCATAAAACGATAAACGTAATGAAAATATGTATAATATTTTTTGAATAATGCAAAACAAATCTAGGGTGTCGAATGAAGCTAAAGCTTCCGTTCGTCGACTGATCAAAGATTCAACTGAATATATTTTAATGTATTTTCTCATAATTCATTATTGAAGTAGAAGTTTTAATGTTCAGGTTAAGGGAAGAGCCAATCGATTTAGAAAAAGTTATTTCGGCTAGGCCACTATGCGGGTATTAATCGACCTGACCAGCATGAATGATTAACACTATGGTACTTGTCTAGTATTGGGGCGTGCACGGGGATTAAATTACTTCTCTTCCAATTTTCTAGTTACGTCAAATAAAAGCAAATGAGTCATATTTTAATATAAGTATAAACAGCCTACCCTTCTCCTCAGGGGCGGCTCCAAGGGGGGGCCCTAGGGGCCACGGCCCCCCCAAGCCCGTATTTATAAAAAAATTTATATTGTTAACAAAAAATGCATATTATAATATTGTCATAATATGGACTATAATATGAGCCATAGAGCTTACGACGGTGTATATATCGACGATGTACCTGCTGGATGCTATCTATTTTACGAAGAACCAATAAGGCTATAAATAAACTATATTGATATAAAATTTACTATGGTCTGATACTATGATATTATTATTTTATTATGTTCAAAGACTGAAAACCTGGCTTCGCTCAAGAATAAGTGAAGATAGGCTATCAGCATTATGCCTACTTAATGTTTATAATAAAATTAATATTCTAGAATCTAGATCAAATAGATCATATTATTGATATTTTCGCCAATTTAAAAAATAGACGTCTTGAATTTGTGTTGTACAAATTGTTGTTTTCTTTTTATTATAAGATTTTGTGAAATTATAACTTGCCGCCCCCCCCTAACCTAGGCTCTGGAGCCGCCCCTGGCTAATAATGTATTAATTTTCCAGTTGTTTAATATCAGTGTATTGGAATAACACCGGATATTAGGACTTCACACAAATGTCAAATAATACTATTGTGTTGTGTAAGAGTCGGTACTACGTGGGCCGTTATATTAAAAGTCCTTACCTTAAATTAATTACCTACTACAAGGAAAAATCGATCCCTAAATGTAATGGAAGCAGGGTCACCCGATTCATCGAGAACAACGAAAACGGACTTAGAATATCCAGCATAATTATTGTTATTGTATAATGGATTCATGTCAGGAGTTCTGACACTGTTTTTAATTGGCGACTCGTTGAATGTAGCTAAAAATTGTTGTCTTTATTGTACAAGTTTTACTGAATGTTTTATTTTGTATGACATAAATAAACCAAAATCTAATTATAAACTGGATTAATTTTGTTTAACACCTCGTCAATTGTGCTACAAGTCTGGTTTGAAACCAATCACGCCCGCAGGACAAAATCCCACATATCACATTTTTTAGCTTTTTTTCTAATAGCCTACTCAAAGTTCTGTAGAATCATCACCATTATCTTGTCCGGGGATAGATGCCGAAATACGTCTTTCTACCATCTACCATTATACCTTACCAGCTTTTTCTGTACTGATAATTAATGCACAAATAAAGTTATTTTTATAACAACGAATCACATTTTGCCGCAAAAAAATATTTTTTAACAAAATATGTTTATTAATATTATACAAATTAAAATACTGGGAATGCCAATGCAATAAAAATCAAGATTCAAGATAACAACATCGTTCGGATAGAGCGCGCCCGTGCATAAAGTAGGCACAATGTGGACATTTTCTCGACACGAATTTTGTTCCCGTTCACAGTCCTTTATATACGTCCGTGGTTATTAGTTATTTATTTCTGAAAAACAGAATTCTGTAATAATATGTCTTTGGAATTAATGAGTGAAATGGGAAACGGAACTAATATTTGTATGAAAATGGTTTTTGACCATTTACAAAATGTACACGAAAAATTGATTCCTAAGGAAAATTGATTAGAGGTTCTTAAGCAGCGGTTTATGGACCTCTAAAGGGTTCATAAATACGTACGTTTCCCCAGCCCCCCACATATCACTTTTCCTAAATTTTCTCTTCCCAACATTTAGTACGTCATTTGTTTGTATTTGTTTGACCAAACTCAGAATTTGTTTGATGTCGGTTCATCTTGGAAAATCGGTTTTCCGTGAGGGGGGCTGCGGAAACGTTTCCATATCTATCCCACCCTGTTAATTATTGACTTTTCGTAAATTTTCTTTTCCCAACATTTAGTACGTCATTTGTTTGTGTTTGTTTGACCAAACTCAGATTTTTTTTATGTCAGCATGCCCCGGAAAATCAGTTTTCAACAACAGTATTTATATAATATCGATATATCTATAAATATATAATAATATATTAGGTATATTATATTGTTGAAACCTGATAAAAATTAATACCATTTTTTTTATAATATACCTGCTAATTTGTGTTTATTTAATCTTATATATATATATATATATTCTCGTTATTGATATTATAATATGTTTAATATTAAATTTACCACGCTTTTAGAACATTTGAGAGTGAATTTCGTGAATCATCTTATGATATAGTTCCTATTTTGCATATAATAAAAATATTTTGCATTGTTTATAATTACATTGACACCAAAAAAATTACTTAACATTATACGTAGTAAATGCGGGTTTTAGGAAAAGCATCCAATAGCTGTTCAGTGTTTGTGTACCTATACTATATCTATGGGTTAGTAATGATGTGAACAAGACATAGAAGTATACTACTGAGTGTAATAACTTCCCTAATATCTTGTATACTTGAAATAACATTAAATATTTATATATAACAACTACAAAAATAAGTTTGACTTTTAATCATCCATTACCTTGTATGAGTATGATAAATTTCGCATTTATTTTACTAACGCCAAAATTACTTAGTGACCATAACAATTCTGTAATTGCATGTCTAAGTATATTAATATTTAAATAAAGTTGAATGTGTTAATATACCTATTAACTATTGCATTTTATACTATTACCAGATTTTATTTTTAGAAATAATGAGTTTTACAACACATCAGATTATAACTGGCAACTATAAATAAAAATGCAAATAAATCTAATTAATTGTTTCTGATATTATTACATTTAATATTTGTACACAAACACTGAACAGCTATTGGATGCTTTCCCTAAAACGCGTATTTACTACGTATAATGTTGAGTAATTTTTTTAGTGTCAATGTAATTATAAACAATGCAAAATATTTTTATTATATGCAAAATAGGAACTATATTCTAAGATGATTCACGAAATTCACTTTCAAATGTTCTAAAAGCGTGGTAAATTTAATATTAAACATATTATAATATCAATAACGAGAATATATATATATATATATATATATATATATATATATATAACATTAAATAAACACAAATTAGTAGGTATATTATAAAAAAAATGGTATTAATTTTTATCAGGTTTCAACAATATAATATACCTAATATATTATTATATATTTATAGATATATCGATATTATATAAATACTGTTGTTAAAAACTGATTTTCCGGGGCATGCTGACATAAAAAAAATCTGAGTTTGGTCAAACAAACACAAACAAATGACGTACTAAATGTTGGGAAAAGAAAATTTACGAAAAGTCAATAATTAACGGGGTGGGGGCTGTGGAAACGTTTCCGCAGCCCCCTTCACGGAAAACCGATTTTCCAAGATGAACCGACATCAAACAAATTCTGAGTTTGGTCAAACAAATACAAACAAATGACGTACTAAATGTTGGGAAGCGAAAATTTAGGAAAAGTGATATGTGGGGGGCTGGAGAAACGTGCGTTTCATAAATAGATGTTTAGTTGTTCATGAGATGATTAATTATTTAGTGACTCAAGTTACGCTACAAATAACTTGACACATTACACATTACATTTACACTAAAATTATGTGATTTCTTTAGACCTTTAATAAGTTCCTACTTTAATAATAAGTTCCCGCTTTGTGTAATTTTTAATGCAAAACCATTGGCAGGTTTTATCATACAATATTTATTTCTGGTTAATATTAAATAGTAATAAAAATGAAAAATGTTTTTATTCGTCCGTGGCTATTGTTCGTTAGGTTATTCTTTATTCTTTATACATCTTATTCTTTAAATGTAAAAATATTGATGCATAAATTTACCTAATTCCAAAACAAACAAAAAATATAGAGTGCCTCAGTTGATATTTTAATTCACGCACAACACATTTATAGTGCATTTTTACTAATAAATCGAAGAGTCAATACACCAATAAACACGTCAGCAAAAATTAATCGGGTTAACGCACGCTTCAGCCCGAGCTACTTGCTTACACGGGTGAAACTTGAATGTTCTCTCAAAATATATGTGAATAATTAAAAAATCTGACATTTAAGTTTTAATTTAACCTACATTTAAATTATAGAAAAATCTATGAATACGGAAATAATTACTCAAAAGAAAAATAGTTATCGAAATCTCTAGAAAAATATTGTGGTTTGTGTAATACAAAACGCCTAAGTATCGGGAAATGCTAAAAATTCGAAATATTCTCAGCATGTCTACACACACACACACACACACACACACACACACACACACACACTCACATGTATATCATACTTCGATACTTCATTTGACCTACCGAAAATCACATTACAATCTACTATAATCAACGTTTTACCGTACTCGTATTTCATGAATCTTGATACGAACATTTGTGGTTAATTTTCGCGTTAAGTCCGCCGTAGAACATCTAAAATCGATGTTTCATTCGAAACCCGTTTACAAGTCGACGTCGCCGAGGTCTAATGAGCTGCGCTTGAACGACGACGCAGAGTAATACGAACTCACGGACCGACCGTCGTCCGGATCGACGGCGACGACTTCCGTTCTTGCACTGATCCGCGATGAATCCACGCCGTGTACGTCGGTCCCGGGAACGAGCTCGAACGACTTTGGCCGCGTGGTCCCCAGCAAACCGTCCGTCAATATTTCACACAAGCCGAGCCGAGCGTTCAGCGAGTTCATCCAGGCGACTTTGTCGGCCAGCAGGTCCACGAATCCCGCGCGTTCGTCGTCACGCATGGACAGCGCGTTTTCCGCGTGCCGGCACACCACCTCGGAAGTCGCGAGCAAATCTTTGAGCGCGGTCACCTCCGCCAGCCACTGGTTCTCGCACGAAGCCAACGTCGACTTCAGACGCTGGTTTTCTAGGACGGTCTCGTTCAACATGTGAGAGACGCGTGACACCACTGCTCTCGGTTCGTCTTTTACGCTCTCTCGGCCTCTTGTCGACTGCGCCAGGTCTTCGTGGCGTTTTATCTCCGCGGACAATTGCTCTTGGCATTTACACAGTGATTCTTCTAGACCACTGCATTTGTTCTTAATGCCCGTCAATTCACTTTCGACCTCGGTGAACGCGGTTTCCGTAGAGCTCAGTAGATTCCGGACCGTGTCGTCCGTCTGTGCCAGCTGAACTCTAAGTTGGCCACGCTTCTCCTCGGAATCCGTGAGTTTCTTTTTGAGCGTGGCCACCTGTGTCACTAGCTCGTTTTCCCGCGAGGCCAGTGCCAACTCTAGCCTTCGACGTTCTTCGGTGCTGATACTTAACAAAGACGACATACGAGATATCTGCCTTTCTTGTGCCAGGTGTGTAGACTGTTGATTCGAAACGTGTTTGCCCATGTCTTCGTGATATTTGATCATCGCGGACAACAGCCGCTGAGATTTTGACAACGATTCTTGTAAACAGTCACGTTGCTCATAAGATCTTGCTACTTCGTCAGTTAATCTTTCCAATTCGGTATCTTTTTCGGCCAACAAATTTGCCATTTGAATTTGAGACTTGAGTGTTGCCGATAAATATTTTTGACGTACGTTTAGAACTGAATTGGTTTGTTCATTGAAACATTCGTGTGCCTTCTCGAACTTATAAAGTGAGTTTTCTAGATGACTTCGTTTCATCTCAGACTGAATAAGTTCTTCAGTCAATGTGTTCAATTTCCTATCTTTTTCGGCCAATAAATTCGTAAACTGAATTTGATACTTAGCGAAATCGTTTTTACTTTCGTTCAACATTGAAGATATTTCTTCGCACTCCACCTGTTTTTTGGCCAGCGATTCAAATAAATCGTCTCGTTCCATCTCGATTTTATAAAGATTATTCTCTAAATGACCGCGTTTGGTTTCTGACTCTGCTAGCTCGTTCGCTAGTCTAGTCATTTCTTTTTCTCGTTTGGCTGATAAAGCAGTTGATTCCATCTCAAACTCGTCCATGCGAATCATGTATTCATTATCACGTTCCATCAATGCTTTTGATAAATATTTACATTTGATTTCCGATTTGGCCAACGCCTCTTGATACCATTTCAAGCTATTGACATTATCATCAAACGGCTGCCATCCCTCATGTCTTGTGACGGATTCTTCTGTCTGGGTTGACTGTCTCTGTTTTTTCTTTAACTTTTTTCGCATCCAACGCGAAAACTTACCAGCAATGTTATTTGAATTCATTTTTTAATGAGTACAAAATAATAATTGAAACAAAATATGAGAATGTTTTAAGCGAATGTGAAATAGCAAATCAAAAAAGATTATCGGAATATTTATCAAAAAATGTTTACTATGTAAACGAAAAATAATCAACTACTGTAAATTCCATAGTAACGAGAAAAAAACTATGGATTTTGTTGTTTTATTTTTCAGTTTGAATTACATATTAAATGTTTTAATACAAATTTTAATTATTTTAATAATATTAAAATAATTAAGCTTTTTACCTTAATAAGAATAATAATTGGCCATTTGAGCTATGAATCAAACTTTAAATAAGGTAATTATAATTTTTAATTTCTATTAATTTGCGTAAAAAATATTTATATTTAGATTAATGAATAATATAGAAAAAGAAATTAAAATACCTACTCAAAAAATTACACAGATTTTAGTATTTAAATTATTTAGATATTATACCTGCAAAATTGGAATTCATAACCCCGAAATAATTACAGCCATATTTGTAAACTAGTTTTTAATACCTAGGCCAAGTTATAATAAACTTTCTGGAATGAACACTATATATTCCATAGACCTCTTTTTCTAACAAACTTTCTATGGAAATTATTTGTATCGTGTTAGGTGCCGGGCCTCTTCTATATAGGCAACTAATTTTATTTATTTTAATTTCAAGTCTTGTATTTACAATTCAATAGAGTTACGATACCAAATTTTAATTCAATTTATTGATGCTTTTTATTATAGTATTACAATTAATTACAAAGATAGAAATAACTTTATACTTCATTTGAATTTAATGTATTTTCTAGTATAATATTTGTTTTCAGTTCAATAAATCTGTGCGAAAATAAAAGACGAAAATGCGTTTCACATTATACTTTCTTAATAATAAATATATAGTACATAAATTACATGTTCTAATTTTGGAATATAATTATCGTAAACATATTATGTTCAGAATATCAGTCACTCAATAAATAAGAAATCGTATTTTTTTAGAACTTTAACTGGGTTATATTATCTGTTCTTAAAAATCTTTCCAATATTTAGGAGATATTAGCGAAAAATTGATTAATAACGGTAATATATTCTATATACAGTTATCTAATATTATAACTCATGAAGTTATACGGACAGAAAATTGAATGTTTTACTACCTATATAATATTATCAACGCTCTTGCTTTAAATTGATATAATTTTGCAAAAAAACGCTACAGATATTAAGCTAAATAAAGAAATTAAAAAATACCTCATTTAATTAACGTTTCTATGAAACAAAAATTAATTTGTTTTGATAAATGTAAGCAAACTGACCCGATCATTATTTTCTTACTGATTTATTTTTTTAAATACTAAAAATATCTCAATAGTGGTAACTTATAATTTATTTGTACATAGGCATCATGATAGAATTTCGTCGGTATCGACTGTTGTCCTATAATCATTCACATATAAATAATTAATCGATTAAATGATCTAACCATTCTAACCTAAAAGTTATAATATTCTATACTTATGAGTAAGTTATGTACGTCATACGTCATACACCTGTACCAAAATGTTCACTATCGGGTAAACAAGATTAAACATTATTTAATTTGTATTTAAATTGTAAATAACTCACATGTGCATCAAAAGTGCATTTTTAAGTCAATTATTTTACAGTCACATATGATACATTATATTTTATTTTCTAATATTATTCAACCCAATGTCAAATATATATATATATATATATATATATATATATATATATATATATATATATATATATATATATATATATATATATATATATATAAATAATATTTATACATATTTATTAAATATATGTATTTAAAGTGAACTTTTTTTCTAGCCCCCCCCCCTATTCATTTCTAGATCCGCCACTGCTTCTCCTCTCAAAACATAACTTTGTTGCACGCCTGCGAGGGAGGGGGGCAGAGGTTCATCCGCTCATCGCTCGTCTTTTTATTACGTTATAAATTATTTCAATCGAAGTAATATACTTTAGTGGGAAAATAGCGTGATATATATATAAATTATGTTTTCAGATTTTTACGATCAAATGCAATGTCTTGGACCGTTTGTAACGGTTTGTTGTGTTATAATAGGATTTGGTTTTTTTTACGGCTATAGGCACTAAAAAATTTGCCCTTCGTTATCAAGGATGGAAAATGCTAAAGGAGAATATTCAATTCCAGTACAGAGTTTTCACTGAAATGAAATATTTTTGGAAAATATCAAGGAATATTAATAATTTCGAGACGTTTCGGCACGTTATTTATAGAGACTTCTCTAAGTGATTTGTCACTGCAGTTATTATTTTTTAATATAGCGTAGAATAATTCTATCTTTAGAATACTTTAATACTTTCAACAGTGTTGTAATTTCAACAACCATACAAATTACACAATTTATAATATTGACTTAATCTTTTATGTAAATTACACCGGAGAGGGTGGGGTTGATATTATAATCATTTTTAGTGTAAGTCTCTGCTTGTTTTTGAAATACAGAAAAAACATTTTTCGAATTTCATCAACAACTTGACGATGAACCTATTTTTTCAAAATATTCATGTTCAGTATTCAATATTAAATGAAATGATTTGTTTTGTAAAGGTATATTACTATGTTCATAGATCACTTCTAGAAGATCACTTCTATAACTATAAATATCAAGATTTGTCTTGTCATGGTTTCGTGATCGCTGTTATGTATCAGTCCTCGAGTCAGTACCAGCAAAATACTAAATGCCATTCAAACATCTTTTTTAAAATCTGTCTGTCAATATACTGAACTTATTCTTTCGAATTTGAAAGAAAAATGCATAGTAAAATTTTTAATTATTTGTTTACCCGGTTAAGAGTTGCTATGCCGATACCGTTCGTGAAGCGAAGTACACGGTTTTGAATGTTTAATATTGTACTATGAAAAAGCGTTCGAAATACTATACTGCAGCCGTTGTTTGTGTCGTGCGTGTGACACGACTAGTAGTGAGCCGTTCTGTATAAATTAAGTACCGATATGGTAGATTTTTTTGTGACGAAAGCGAATTTGAATGCTCACTTATGTCGTTCGTGCAGTATAAAGAAAAACACCAAAATTATTATTATTTGCAAACAACTCAAAAATGACGATTTTTGTGTTATGTCGTTGTTGTAGAAAACAAGCGGTATGATATCATTATCATATAATATGTGATAAAAGGTTTCGCCGAGTGAGTAGATGAAAATTCGTCCATCGTAACATATATCGCGCAGTGGCCAGTGTTACACGCATTAATGTATATATATATAATTAAGCATGATGTTGTGCCGAGAGCCTATTAAATGTGTTCATACAGTTTCCCGATCCGGTTGATCGATGATGACACGTGACTGCGACTGGACTTATTTTCGTGCCAGCACGGATGATTCAAACTTCGCCACGTGACCTTATATATCACAAACTATGAGTACGAGAAAAAAAAATAAAGAGAAAGAGAGTTTTCTGAAGGCGACAGAGAGGGTTGAAACGTCCGATTAGCCTTCGGGCGGTGATGATCAATTTTATACGCGCTCGTCGTGTGAACCGTCCGAAACTTGAATACGAGAAGGTTACGCGAAGATACTAGAAAGTTTCGAATCCCTCTCCACCAGTACGAATTGATGATCAAACACGCGATAACATTAAATTTGACGATCGAAGATTAATATTCAATTTAATTAACAATTAATTTATCGTTCAATGTTATTAAGTCTTATCGTCGATTTTTATCTTTAACCGTTGCTGCGTGTAGTACAACCACGGATAAATTATCACTATACATTATCACTATACACTATATATGATCCGCGTTCATCTCAAAGTATTCAAGAGAAGGGAATTCGCATTTTTATAAAAAGTACTGATTGTAATTTCATGAAACATTCACACAAACATACACATACACATACATATACACACACACACACACACACACACACACACACACACACACACACACACACACACACAACACAAACACATATACACATATACTCATGTACATAATGTAATTATCATTTACACATACACGTGGATATCTACATTATAGTATCAATGATTCATAAAAAAATCGAACATGCGTTTTGTATGCAATAAATAAATAAATAAATATTAGTTTTTTAATTTTTTGTTCATGATAATGTTCATCTAAGCTGAGTAGGACAATCTAAAAATCTATTCAAATATATAATATAATCAAGTCACGAGAAAGAAAAAAAAATAATAATTATGTTTTGAATATATCAAAAGTAATCATGACGAATGAGCCGAATATTTTGCGTGGTAAAAATTAAAAAATATACCTTTATAAGCTATTCACAAAAATATTTACTCTCCACACATTCCTGATTTGCCGACAACCCATTGGTGTTCAATAAATATGATATTACCACGCACATATCGACGGTAAGTTTTACCAGTCAAGCCATAATATATTGTCTGGATTTTTAGACTCATTTATCGCCTCATTTTTTATGTTTATTCGTCATTTTTAGTTATTATTTTTGTCATAACAATCACAACTATTGTAGGTACCTCATTAATTTATTCAAAATTTGTTTGTTTCGGTGTATATGTTGTAGTTTATTACTCAAAATAATTATACCACTGATGTTACGTTTCACGTGATAGGCTGTTGGGATTTAAGGAGGCAAAAAATGCTTTTCATTATAATATTCATCAAACCCGATACGTTGTTTTAACTGTTCTAAAAGTTTGACATAAAACATTGGCTTCTATCGGTTAGGTCGGTTGTTCGTATGTATTGCAGACTCGTCATGGTCGGAAACCGCGGCTGTCGTTTTTTACGATCGACTACACCATACCGCAGAATAATGCGAAATTATTTTTTGTCACGCGTGCGCCAGACGTTTGATTTTGATTCTAATAAAAGCAAAAGTGACCTTTTCATGCGTGCAGTGCACGGGCAAGACTATTTTTCTGTCTGCTGAGCTGAAAATAAATAACCGTCCGAATTAAATAATATACGTGTACGTAATACGTATATAGAGACGCGTTTCGACGTAGGTTCTCGCAGCTCACGTCACCCACGACTCGAACAGCTCATTTCCCACCCTCGTCACACAATATAGACGCTATACTGTAATAATCACGTTAATATTTGCTACGGACCGCCCGTGTTCTCATCTTGAGCCCGGGAGCCGTTCGGTTGAGACTGTTTATTGTTGTCGCGAATGTTGTATCAGTCAACTGATGCTACCCGGTTGTAAACATTAACCGCGATAAAATAAACCAGTAAACAGTGTTCAATAGTAATACGTTTTCGAGCACCCGATGTATTCAGTTGTCTGTCGTCTTGCGGGTTCAAGACCATCCGGACAGGTTGTATTGTTTCGTCTACTTATAGTGCCCTTGAAAATAAAAGAAACTATACGGTTAATGTTATTTAAATTATTAAATATGTTTTGCTTTTAATTTCAAGCACAGACACTGTATTAAAAGGGAAATTAATAAAAATAAATATAAATATAAATTTAAATTATGTATTGATCGGACTATGGAGTATACCGTGCCCGGTCTCGATCTTTCAAGACCGTGGTGCTCATCAGCTCATGGGTAAGAGAAGAGAATGCCCCCCAGTGCCTGTGCGGCGTGCCGCACTGCTGCGTGCACGGTGCTCAACAGTGACAGTCAACAGGCGAATATAATATTGTTTAGAGTAATATACTAATATACTAATAATATCTCGTGTCGGCGGTTCCCCACTTTCTCAGGAGGCAACCGCTGCCACAGTTATCGATACGTTACATGTGTACACAAATTTACACACACAAACGCACATAAAATATGCCAATTGCGCATGCGCGATTCTCCACGGAGACTGCACACTTCCGTTGCCTCCGTCGGAATTAGATATACTTGCACATAATGACGTACCAACACGACTGCACAAAATGTATATTCGCCACGCGATTATGTGGTATTGATGATACACGGCCCAAACAAACACGTTTGCGAAGAGAGGCCGCAGCGTATTTACGAGATTAGCTTAGAGATTAGTTTAAACTCTCCCTAGAACCAAAGTACAAAAAGTACCCAGTTCCAACATCGTTTGTTTGAGGATCATTATTTTTTCTCGGAAACATACTTTGTTATTGAAAAATGGCGTAACTTATTGAGATAAACATTTATTGAGTATAATGTTTGATGAATATTGTATAAAAAACAACTATGGATTTTTTTTTAATGTTATTATTTAATGATGATGAGCTTAAGCGCATGGTTTATCGTTATCGCCGATCGATGTCAATTTGATCAAAACGCGAGGTCATTTAATGTTATTTTCAAATTCATTTGTCTGTTTCTTGTTTTCTTGTAGAAATTATTTTTTAATGGTCGTATCCTCAAATAATCAAATTTTGAAAATACGCCGGGTAGGGAGAGCGTTATTGGATTCAAGAGTCTAATTTAGAACTTGTTTGCTAATTGCGAACGATTGACGTTTATTAAGAGAACGCATCATTTGACACGCATTCAGGAAGACCTCGGGCAGCGCGTGTATGTATGGGCCGGCACAATCAAGGACGGGCATGGGAGAAGCTATCTTTTTTGGATTTCGATTATACATTTTGAAACGAGTGATGACCTCCGTGAAAAAAACATTTTTTTTGTACACCGTTTTTCTTTTATATGTATGTGAACATAGTATGTACTGAGTGTTTTCAAAAAGTATGTTTCCCTGTGAGAATATTTTAACTGTGAAAAGTCTGTTATAAAATTGAACGTCGTGACTTGTGTATAGGTAAGGGCGTAATTTGGAGTAAATCCAAGCATCTTGAATAATATTTTAAATTAATTTGTAATCTGATGATGGAAGAGAACAATCGGTGTATCGATAAGTCTAGGTTAATTGTTTATGATAACGGGGTAAAAATATATCATTAATCTCATCGTACAGTTGAATCATTTATCCCTTTCACAAACAAACTAAACATGCTATACAGCTGAAATTTTGTACAGATGTTTGGGACGAGTGTACCAACATAAAAAAATAAAATAATCGAAGATCGAACGGATAAAGCCCGCTAAATTTGAAAATTCACCTTACTTTTTGATCACACCTCATATAATATTAACATTTATAAATGGCGAGGTAGTAATTGCTACCCCTTGCTACCCCGTAATTACGCCTATGTGTATAAGTGTTATTATTATATGATAAAAGTGTTTTTATTACTCGACGTATTGTTCTTTTAATTTTTGAAGAATATTTTCATTTTTTTTTTTTTTTAATTCACTGAAAATATATAATATCAAATACGTCGTCGCACTACGGATATGTCCGAGATGGCGCTTAAGCTCGGAAAGCACGGTTCAGAGTGCGCAAAATTATTTTAACGTATATACTGAGCTACGGAGTTTCTATTGAAATATATACAAGAGACGTTTTTATGGTTTTGTTGCGTCTCGCCGTAGCACGCGCTTTCTTATATCATTATGCATGCACTAAAAGTCAATGTTATATACACTCGTGGAAAATGAAACGATATTTCTACACACGCGTGTATGATATCATAACATACGCTAACGTATATAAATTATACCTGAGACATTTTTATCGCCGCGTCGTGGCTTAAACGAAGAACGAAAAGGTATAAATAATTGTATGTCCCACAGCAGTCATATACAACGGTGACGGTGTACACTGTGTACATTACACATCATATAATCGGACAATACGGTCTCGTTATCATTTTGGCCTTTTTTTTTCTTTTCTAACCGACTGGGCTAGTCGCATCCATAGACATGACGTATAAACCATAGACGAAACATTTGGCCTGAAGACCGGCAGCAGCGGACGGAACCAATAGGATTATGAAGAAAGATATAGACCGTGTTTGAACACTAAGGAGCAAGAAAGACTACGGTGATCCAAGGACAGCCAATTAGATTGTACAATATCCGATTCTCGGATCCTATTGCACTTGTTATCATACTGAATAATCCATCCCACCAAAATTTACGAATCCGCAATATCTTCTGTGCTAATAAGGATAATGAACTTCTATTTTTTTTTTCTAATGACTTTCAACGCAAAAGAGTACATATAAAATAAAAAAATTTTAAGATGAGGAATTTTATTGTGTTTACTTTTCTGAGCTTATTGACAGTTCATTTGTATTATATACCTATATGAAATAAAAACTTGTAACAAAATTATTTTTAAATTAACAAGTTATATTAAATGACAATCATTAATTTTTTTTTAAATTAAAAAATTAAAAAATAAAAGTTTTTTCATAGCAATTTTATTCGAAATATGAATATTTTTAGCCTTATCCACGTGTGCTTTACAAAAAAATAACATAACTTTAATACATCCATTATCTTAAGAGATATTTCTATGGAGATATCTTCGTGAGATATCTCGTACGAGTATTATGATGCATATGTCCAAGGTCGTACTGCACGTTTTGTTGTAAATTGATAAATTACTAGAGTAACCGGATAATATCATTTTGATCACACAAAGTTCAAGCATTATGAGCAATTTAATTACGTTGCTGCAGATGATATCAGCTGATATGATTTAGGTATATTAAATATTACATTGAACTCGGAATGCTATGTGAATCGGAAAAAACGAACTGGGACAAAATATTTAGTCTGGGCCAGTTTGAAAAGTGGTATGCTGACTCGAGGATGGACGAGAAAACATTATTAAAATTATAATCATTCCAACCCATTATTAAATATCGTATTACACGTTAAATCACACTGGACATACACATACGTACTTGTTTTTAATTTCTTTAAAAAAAAAATTCATTTAAGTATATGATATTTTAGTTCGTGTAAGTCATAAAATATAATATGACATGACATCAAAATCGATTAAAAAATCCGTGGAAGCTGATAATGAAAAGTAATCGTAATTATGAAACAGTAATTAGTAGATACCTGCAGTTGATACGTTCTGATTAGAATAGTTAATCTATTTTTACGTTAAGATCCGTGAAAACGCATGCGAGTAGTAATATATACTATTTCATGTTGCTAATACATTTTTTTATGAAATCAAATTAATTTTAAATAATTCAATAAAGATACATGCTATGTGCTTACTTATAAATAATAATAATAATAATAATAATATGCGTAAAACATTTCGTTGCGTTAAACCATTAAATATGAATCGAAAAAAAAATTCGGGAATCGATCTCCCGCAACCCCCCGCCTGCTTGTACGTACGCCCGATAACATCGGCCGTGTTTTTTACAGTCGCTACTTTTTTTTTTAATACGCGACGGACGCTTGGTGAGGCGTCGTGATGAAACGAACAGGTAGGATCGCGTTAGACACACGTACGTGGGTATATACGCCCAGATTGTGAAACTGACCAGTTTCGTCAATTGAGCAATTTTGAAAAAACAATTTTTTGTCCGGTCCATCAATTGAGCATCAAAACTTTTAAACAGATCAGGTTTATAAAACGGACAAACATTAGATTTTATAGTCCATGAATAATTTTCAAATTTCTATAAAACAAAGTTTTCAACCAAAATATCGCATGATACACTATACTGCTGAATTTGCGATACAATATTTAACAATTGAAAACTAAAGATCTCATTGATTTTTGGTCATTTGTTTATTTGAATTTTTAAGGTTTTCAAGACGCGTTCACAATTTTTATGGGTATTTTCTTTGTTTTTTATCAGTCGAAATCTTGTTGTTAACAATATTATACATGTATGCCACTAAGTGGCGTAAACTTATAGGTATACGCGTGGTAAAATAAAAAACACAATATTTCCGGCATCAGAAATTGTTTTTAAATCGGGGTATCTGAATGGAAAAAAGGGATGTATTTACTTTTTATGCTGCCCGTTTTGAAGAGTCGCTCCAGGGCGATTGTTCGATAGAGCTGTTCTCGAAATACGGCCTTGCAGATTCAATTTACGAACCGAGTACAAATTGTCCGTTCCTCGAAATGAGAATATTCGCAATTTTAGAGTAACATGTGCGTATACAATATTGAGTGTGTATAAAAATGATACTGGTGCGCGTGTCTTGTCCGGTGTTCGTGTAACGCGTGAAAAATGATTTACACGGTTTCTATGTAATGGCGAGTGTACGGATAGATAATTCACCAAAATGTACGTATCTTCTATGAATAGAAAACGTATCCCAAAACGTGTTTTCAGATCAATAATCCTCTTTTTTTATTTGTCTGTTTTTTAAACTATTTCGTGTATAAAATGTAAAACAATGCGTAACTATATCCTTAAGAAAAATATAATTTAAGCTTTATATATTTTTATTCAAGTGATTTTTAAAGTTTTTTCATTGTAAAATCGCAAGTAGTTTATTTGACTTCGTTGGTCACATCGTATATCGTATATAAACCCAGGGTTTAAATTGGTGGTAAACAAAGTGAAATGGAAGGGGACGTAAACGAACGTTAAAAAAAAAAAATAAAAATAAAAATAAAAAGACGTTTTTAGTACAAAGTAGGTATGTACTTCGTCAGTCGTCGTGCATAACGAGAGACGTGATTTAACAACTGTCCCAGTAAAAAAAAAAGTCTGAGGAGAACGCTTGGCATATTTAAAAATACCAAATGAACTTTATCCAATTCTCTGCGTTTCTTCCAACTCTCCCCGTCCTCGAATTTGAATAATTTAACATGTAAAGCTACACGCGTTTTGGGTGTGAATTTCAATCACCTACTAACATTGACCGTTAGCTTATTTTTTTTTATTCAAAACAAACTATACATTTACAACCCGTCGATGAACCGCACATCTACGGTCATTGTGTCAACCCAAAACTAACACTATAAAGTGTGAAAATTAGTAGATTTTATAATCATAAATACGATATATTGCCTTGACAATGAAGACTAGATTAATGAAGTGATAACAAATCGATACCGTTTGTTTACATGACAAAGAAAATGCAGATTCCAATTATCATTTTAAGGTTTACTTTTTGTGAAGTTTTTAAAATATTTTCATAATTAACAATACATGTTTACGTTTATTCGGTCAAAATGCTTAACGTTTTTCGTTTTTGTAACATTATTACAAAGCTATATCTATACGCACTTATCATATCAAAAATGTTAATTAACGGCTTCAAATTGTTATGTATTCAGGACTGTAAAAACACCACTGCTTCAATAATTATAGTTGTCCTATTGATGTTCATCCGATCTATCCAAGACACACGCAGTTCGCAGTTACTACGCGTATACACAAACGACTTTTACGCTATTTTAGACCAGTCCGGTAGGAATATACGAATACTAATATTATGCCCGTTGCGAGCTTCTCGGGATCAAATTAAAATCGTTGACTCTACTTGGAAGTTTATATATTATTTATTTTACTAGAGTTGATAGATTTTATAGTGCCCGTTTTTTTTTAGTGTGTTGCGCCTACAGGTATTTTCTTATTTTCGCTTAGAATTAGTTGTTAAGATCTCGTCATAGTGTACAATTATTATTGTAATATGAGGAGTAACGTATATACATAAGGTGTATGCAGTTAGTTTTTCAGAAAGTTCTTACGGTCTTAACCTCTGGCACTCGGTATTTTCAATTTTGAGAAAACACATGGTGAAGCACGTTTGTACACGAACAAGTAATGAAAACCTAACCACTCGAGATTTGTTTGCGAATATTCAGGGTTAGGCAGTAATCGGTTATTTGTACCTAAGTTACGCAACCGAGTAACAACTATAACTAGTGATGAATCATATGATTTTAAACTAGCTTCGATTTATAATTTTTCTACAATTTTTATTCTGACTTAAAATAATAATAATAAATAAATACACGCTTATCAAGTTATATTTGAATTATAGTTGGACAGTGTATAGAGAGTAAGCATACACTACCAATTAATTAGATTCTGCGAACATAATCCGAATTTGAATTTACTTTAATTATTTTAATATTTTATTTGATATATTGATTGAATATATTTTACTCTATAATTATTGTTGTTGACAATTTATTTTGCGCACTCAAATAATAATCATATTAGATCCGACTATGATTTTTGATGCTTATGTATTAGATGAAACAAATTAAAGATCAATACACAAATTATAGTAAAAATGAATACATACGTGCAAATATATATATATATATATATATATATATATAGGTATTTTAATTACAATCATTTCATGAAAAAAAAAAAAAAATAAATAAAAATATGATATAAAATAAAAATATCATTATTTACGAATACCCACTATAAGCATGTTTTTATTTTACTTGATGATTATTTTTTTTAAATATTTTGAAAATTGAAATTAGTTTTTAATTCAATAAGTGTTTTTTTTATTATGATTATGTAGTTATAGATTATATAAGTACAATATTTCATTTGAATAATAGATTCCAATTAATCATATGAATATATTATGTATTAAACATATTGTTTATAATTTTATGTAACCTATGTCTTAATGGTTTCAATTAATTTCTTAAGATATTTAAGTTATAGAAATTTATGCAGTACAATTTTCTCATGAAATTCTTACTCAAATAAATAAATAATTTTTAAATTTTTAAGTGAAAGTATAACAAAAGTTTTTGAAAAAAATCAGTTACAAATCTTCAAAGTACTTTATATCTAGTAACTAAATACATAATTTAACAATAATTTGTAACTTTTAAAACTGTTGATATAAAGTGAGCAATTTACTTTCGTATATCTGCGGATATTTAATTTTAGCCCATTAAAAGAAGGTCTATTGTGGTTGACCGGTGCGTGCTCAAGACCGAATATATTTCTATACAAAAGTGAAAATAAGATGATTTCAAAGCAAGTTCACTCCTGTGCAATGTATTATATTACGCTAAATTCTTTTTATGCATAGTATAAAATACTTAAGAATCTACATTTGTATGAAAATATTTTGAACAATTTTTTTTTCAATATTTAACATTTTTTTTGTATGATTTGTTGAATAGCAATCATTAATTGAAACAAAATATCCTAAGAGCGAATATTTTTGATTAAATGTTCATTATTACATTTTTTTCATCATTTTCGATTTTATGAGTTGCAAACAGTTTAAGTTTAAGTGACCCAGAAGAGAAACAGGGGTTGAGTGGTACTTGAGTTTTACTGCTCTATTACTCTAAACTTTAAATTCTTTGAAACTATTGATCTAATATTGAAACATAAAAAACAGTCTCTTTCAGATATTATAATGTGGAAGTAATGGTTAAAATTTGAAAAACTAAAAACTTTTAAAACCGTGTAAATAAAAATAACGAAATGATTTTTCACATGAAATGCAGTTTTACTAATGTTTTAGATAGTAAATAAAAAATATCTCCAACTCATGCAATATACTGGATTTTATAAGCTTGATAAATTACCCTGCAAATACCAATATATATAAATATACCTAGGTATATTACTCCGTTGGCCGTTATATTGTGTATATCGGTTGTAGGCATTGTTCATATTCAAGACTTTGGAGTAACGAGAATTGGAAAAATACAAATAATCTCTACACGAGCCTGAGTGCGTGGAATGGAAAATGTCAAAGGCACGTATCGCGAAGATTCCAAAACTCGAGACGTGAATTGAGTACGGAACTCTACCGTCAAAAGGTGTTCATATACCTACGCACATTCCTCGTGTCCATTATGATAAACGTACGAATTTCATTTCGTTTTTCTCAAAGAACTCAATGTTATACTTCGTGAATACGCCGTTTATACGTGAATCTTTTCGGCGGAAAATCATAAAGGCTACCACGCGTGTATTCGGGGATTGGACGTGCTTTCGGATGGCCGTCACAGTATGCGCCCTAAGTCTCGTATAAAACCCGTTACGTCGTCTGACCGACGTGGTGTATTAAATTGTGTTTTGCGCTCGATTACTTCTAGTCCTTACCGGAATCCCTGTTTTCCTATTTTGGTATCGACTTGATCCGTGATAAATATCAGACGGTGCGAAAAAAAAAACACACCGTAAACTCGTGATTGTATGTAACATATGATGTGTGTTGTACACATTTCAAACTGAAGCGATTGCAAATAAACTATAGTTTTCCGCAAAAATTTACGGGTATACCTAGCGTATATGAGTGAGTGCGAAGTGTTCATTGATGATTGTCATGGGAAAAGACGATGACGTTTACTTGCCGTCGCCAATAATTTAGGCGTTTCCTTCGTATTCAATTATCTCATCTTAACATCTGATCATAGTCATCAATAATTATCGCATTATTATTTTTATTGTTATTATTATAATAATTACGGTTGTAAATTAAATGTATTATTCGGGATGAAGCAAAAAAAAAAAAAAAAATCGAAAGCACTTTACGAGAAGTATAAGTAATAAACTGTGTACAACTTTCAGGAACCGGCTGCGCACCTATCGCACCTGTTGTAGAATATTTATTATATATTATGTATATAAGTATCGTGGCTATATAATATACGATACACATTTTAAATGTGACAAATACATGCAGTACGTATTAAGTATAACGTACGTACCATAATTGTTTCGTACACTGCGGCGGTGTAACGACGTACCTGAGTATATAAGAGTATTATTTTATTTTTAATTTAATTTTACGATCTCTTATCTAATTGTAGAGTGTCGATGCGATATTTCAAAAAAAAAAAAAAAAAAAATATATATTTATATGTATATATTGCCAGTATGATTTATAAGTGCGATTCGCATGCATATGTATATCACACTTGCATGTGCACGGAGTAGGTTCCGGCGGATAACGATAAAGAAGAAATGAAAAAACAAGCGGGTTTTAACGGTTAGTCTTTTTTTTCTTTTTTTGTTCTTATTGAGTCTGTCCCGTTTCGTAAAGTAGTGTCCTCGGAATTTCGCGAATTTCCCGGACATGATAAATCAAGTGGCCGTATAATACCTGCAGGTTGCCCTTGTACATCACATTCGCCGTCTGAAGGGGAGGAGGAATCGCGCGGCTATTAGACGTTAAATGCCGTCAAAATTGGCCGACGTGCCACGTGCGTATACACCCGACCTGCAAGACCGTGCAATGTCGCACGATATCCAAAATGTAATTGTAAAATCATTCATTCAAAACATAACGGAAATGCACTCGAAAAGATGCTTTTACATTTTTTTTTTTTTTATTATTAAGTTTCATACCGATTGGAGGGGGGCCGGACCGACAGACGCGGGGGCACCGCAGTCGACGTGTGCGGCAAGTGCATTATCGGATATATATTATCGGCCGCGTCGAGTATACCTACGCAACCGTTGGGATGATGACGTTTGGCCTGTCCACTCGTGTGTGTGTGTTGGGATTTTTTTCCCGCACCGCCGGCGGTCGATGTCTGTCTCTTGTGTACGTATAAAAAATTATTGCGTACAATACCGTCTCCTCGCAACGGCGCGGCGCGTGTATGTCATAAGCCACGGTGTACTAATAACGAGTATTTAATAAAGCAACGGTGCCATACGTCGGCTGTACGAATAGTCGGTTCTGCCATACGATGGATTTTGCACCATCTTCCATCCGGTGGCAGCCACTGTGACGCGGTTCAGTCCATTCTCGTGTTATATATTCGTCTGGGACTTAGCCATGCGGGTAATACCGTGTGCCGACGCACGCGATTTCGGGTTTTCAATTTACTGGAGCCAATATTATATTCACTTTTAAGCCGTTACCAGTCCACAAATAAATACATTTAGTGAACAAAGTAAATAAATTGCAATAGTATAGAATTAGGTAATCAATTAAAAAAAAAAAAAAAAGCTATTTGATTCTAGAATACGTTCGAAACAATGACAAGTAACCAAAGACGCCATTACAATTTAGGTCATCATAATTGCGTTTCGTTATGTAACGGAATTAATACTTGAGTTAAAAACTGAAATTTGAAAATACGAGTTCAGCTCTCAAAAAGCAAACAACAGGAGGTGACAGAACTTGCCGTAGCGCCGAGAATATTGAAACATTTTGGATGTCGTTAGAAAAAATTTTACGTCGTTATTTATACAACTCGTAGCACCATTGAACCTCATCTACACAATCGTCCATCATGTCCGTCACGACGTCCTAAATTTTTATTCTTTCGAAACCCAAATCGTCCTGGAGCTGAAGCCATCGGGCCACCAACTGTGGTTACAGTTTTGTGAAAAAATGATCGAAAATATATACGACGACCACAGTTTTATTATTGCATAATTGTTATTAATGACAAATTGTTAGCTCTTTGTTGTTATAATTTATAAATTTAATTAATCGTATTATTGAATTACGCCGAAATAAATAAATAAAGAATAAATAAAAAAATGTCAGACCAGACACATTTCCGCATCAACGGGTAGGTATGTAACCATTCAAAATTTGTGGTATCTGACACCTCAAAATCACAATGAATTGCATCAACGACCATTATGTAGAACAATAGTGACAGTTTGGTGGGTTGTATCACCTCACGGCGTGATCAGTCATTACTTTTTTGAAAATGAGAAAAGGATTGTAATTACGGTTACGTCAGCTCGGTGTGTCGATATACTTTATATCATTACAGCCATGTAAAGAATACCAAGTATGCGTAACCAATTAATTATCATAGACAATCCGATAGATTTAATTGCGATTGCAGAATAGAATCATTTACACTCTCTCACACCTTGCGTGCTTAGGCTTAAATACGTGCGTGTTAATAAATGGGAAGAATACGATTATGGATTGCATAAAATTGTCTTTCTAAATTAAATCACGCAGACGATTAATTAAAACGAAAAATCAACTTAAAGTGTTTTCGTTCGTTCAATACATAAATAATTCTAGATTATACCTAAATACTAAGAACCGTTAAAGATCGAATAGAATCATTTTGAATATCCCAGTACAGCCCGAGCGCGCGTGTAAATTATATTATATTGTAATTAATGCAGTGATTTTAATACGACAGACGCAATGAGATCCAAACTGATTGTAAACGACGTGATTTATGCACTTTTATCGAGTTGAGTGTGTTCGCGTGTGTACTCGAGTGTCCAAAATATCGATAGTGCACTGTGAGTAGTAATATATCGCGGGCAATCAATTAATAAGTACGAATAAGAGACATTTTATAATTTTTCTGCGGACACAAGTTAGAATTTAGATTCCAAATATATGTACTTTTTTATAAAATCATACTGTTCGTGCGGTTTTTGTTTGTTTTTAGTTTAGGTACCGGGACAAAGAATAAGTAGTCAGTCGTACCATTGTATCATTTCAAAGACAATTTTTTGGGTAGTGTTATTGTTGCGAATAACGTTGAAAATTAAAAAAAGCCGATTTTGAAGAAAAAAACACCATTAAATGTCTGTTGATTAAACACTCCGAATACAATGTCATTACCTTTAAGCTGTGTGAGTGTGCTGCAGGAGTGGCACTTGGATTTCCGTTTCCGAGTCCTTATTAGTATATTGAACCACTGTTGGCTTGGCATTGGGTACTTTCAACAGGTTTTGCTCATGACGTTCGCGAAATATATTTCCAAAACTCAGTCTTGATCGTTGTAGGGCTGCGGCGTGGCCCAGGTCGTAGGACTCGTTCGTTGTCGTGTCACGTGAACGCATTTGACACAAATGCACACGCACACCAAAGCGTATAAATTAAGAATAGTCGAGCACAGATATTTTTAAAACTTGGGTATGCGTTATTCATTCAAAATCACTCAGTGGTTCGAATTACGGATTTTATGCACATCGGGTGTAAACGATTCTTTTCTTACAAACACCCTCTCTCGCCTCTTTCTCTTTTCCTCTCTCTCTTTTACTGCTCTTGTGTTAATATTTTTAAATTTTATTTACATCACTGAGAAGGCCAATAAAAAAAATAAAAAACATAAGTCCGATTCAAAGACGTCGTTTTACTACAATAACATAACATTCATAATCAAAATTTTCACACGCTGTTTCGTAAAATGGCTAAAATAGTATGACAAATACGATAGTCTACAACCTCTAGAAAATACATGTGAATTCGACAGAAGTGAAAAATAATTTCAAAATGTTTTAAAAATAAAATACCGAGTCAATATTGGCCAGATTTTTAAGTGATATTTCTTAAATTATCAAGCATCGATTCAATGGATAGTTACGCATAACTTATTTTGTTATTACTTCGTAAATCGAATTATTGTTTCGAACTGTTTTCACGCGAAATCGTTATAAAACAATTCTATTTTGAAATCATGTCCCGGTAAATCACACGATGAATAAGAAAAAAAATCATTTAAAACACAGAAAGAGAATAACAAACAAATCTACAAAAACGACCAAAAATTATATAATATAATTGGCCGCCTTGCAAGCATAATAAATCACTTTTTCGTTATATATTACGCGCAAAGATGTACGGTGTCATATTGTGATTCGCAGTGAAACACGCCATGCCTGAGATCAGGTGACTGGTCTATCGTTTGACAAACATAGCATCGTACGACGAATGGGATAATTTGCCGCGGTCGGCATAGTACGATTAAAGGGAGTAAAATCATGTATTCGGACCCTCCGGCAATTGCAGGGCGCACGCAAAATACGACGACAGACCACCGTGCCGCCAGCAATTGAATTGATTTCACACGATATAGGTACGGCGCGCGAGTACGCACGTTTACGTCGTGCGAGGTCACCAAATGCACTCGTCGTATATATTTATTTATTAGTTAATCACGGTCTTGGGGAGAAATATCAGAGGCAATCTCCTGGTGTCCGAAAGATCGCCCAGACGGATGTTAAATGAACGATCGCTGACGGAGAGAAATCGTGACACGAAGGAAGATCGACCATTTATAAGATGGTGCCCGTATATAAAACCTGCTAAACTAGGGTTTCGTGGATTTTTTCTGCGAGATCTGCAAGTGTAGTTGAAAAAAATATGCGAATTGGTTTGACCACGGCGGTTGCTCATCGCACACGTTAGAAACGGAGCGTACTTTTATTATTCTAATAAAGAACCAAATATTCTTTAAATATTTGAAAATATTAGTAAAATACCCAAAAATATGAATATTTTTTTCTCCTCGTTATACTGTTACTTTGTAATTTTGATTATTTTAATTTAATTTTGATTGATTATGTTCATTGTGTCAATGAAGTATGAATGTTCACTTTATTTTGTAATATCGAATATTTATATAGAAATTGTATGAGTATTTTGGAAAACTTCGTATTGGCCTGCAAAAGCATACTACGATTTCGTTTGAATCGAATAATTATCGTTAAAATTTGTTTAATTTCGAAAAATAAGCCCAAGGTACGTTTTGATTCGCCGCAGTAAATTATGTTCTAAGGACATCACGGTGCATCTATTTGATGTCATTGTCACCGCGCGGAAAAAGGGATATGTGTGTGTGTGTGTGTGTGTGTGTGTGTGTGTGTGTGTGTGTGTGTGTGTGTGTGTGTGTGTGTGTGTGTGTGTGTGTGTGTGTGTGTGTGTGTGTGTGTGTGTGTGTGTGTGTGTGTGTGTGTGTGTGTGTGAATTAAGAAGCGTATTTAAATAATAATTATTGATTATGGACAGAATTTAAGATACTCGTGGATTTCCAAAAACTTTTTTGAAGCTTTTACGTGTAACTGTAAAATAGTAATTGTTTTACTTACGTCCTTAGTATATCCTAAACGTTTTTTAACCTTGCGTTATGCTTATATTTTGGTATTTTTGGTATCCAGTCGAACACTACCGTGGATCTCCGATCCACCAGACTAATCTTTAATAGGATCCCATTCATAACTTTCGTAGTATGTTGGTAAACTATTTGTATTTGTATTTATTTTTATTTTGGTAAAGTATACTTTGTATTAAGTGTAGAGATAACACTTACACAACTGAGCTTTACAGTATCGTATTGAATAATATTGTATTCTATTTTATCAGTTTTTATATTACAAATTAAAATTACTCTAACTTGTTGTCTGAACAATAAAGTCGTTGAAATTTGAAAAGAATTAATTTTCATAAGTCTAATGTCTTATATTGAGATTTTTCCATTGCATTTTATTGGGTCGACAGTTAATAACCAATAAAAAAGATAGCGAAAATCTGATTGCTTTATTCGGTGTCGTGTACAGCTACTGATTTAATTTTTTGTTTTTTTTTATTAGCGTATAAAACTTTTGTAACTAAGGCCATTATATACAATGTATAATATTCATACATAAATAACAACGATATAATATTGAAATAAATACATATTATATATTTTTTTTTTTGTAAATTTTACCGTTCAATTTAGTTGGTTTTAGTAACGTTTATTACTTTCGTGTTATTTTAATCGGCTTCTAGTACTAGTATTACGTATTCTTTTAAAAACACTGGTCAACTATGAGATAATTACCTATAGGCAGAGACCATAATATTATACTTTTATCTATTATATATTATAATATATACGTATATAAAGGCGTCGGCCTCGTGGATTATTACAACGTTTGATTATTATTATGCCGTCGGTATGCCTATCTCACGCCCCTCGCGAGAGGTATTATACTACTATTACACGCGACACGCAGACAAACACGTCATAACACACGACGGCGGCGGCGGCGTGACCACTACCACTTGGCGCGGTCCCGCGTGGGGCGGCGGGGTCGATTATGAGATCGGCCGGAATCGTGTGGAATCCACGTTTTTTTTCCATATATACATATTTTTTTTTGTTCTCCTCCTAAATATCCGTCCGTGTTAATTACAACGCCCGTCGGACCGCCATGAAAGACGATCGTTTGCGCGTGCGACTTATCCGTGAAATCTCGGTCGGCATTATACGTAGTGTATTATTCGACCACGTATTAGACTCGGAGTTTTATTATTATTTTTTTGATTTTTTTTTTTTTACCACATTAACGAAATAATTGTTTTGATAACATCTCGACGTATGAATATATGTATATTATTCACATTTCGGGTGAAAGTTAAACCGACGACGTTGTGTCCACGCCACTACTGCCGTCGCCGTCCGTCTTTGGATAAGTAACACTAAATCACACTAAATCACGTCTTCTATGTTTGCCTAGTATGCGCGCGTGCGTGTATGCGTGCGTGCGTGCGTGCGTGCGTGCGTGTGTGTGTGTGTGTGTGTGTGTGTGTGTGTGTGTGTGTGTGTGTGTGTGTGTGTGTGTGTGTGTGTGTGTGTGTGTATGTGTTTTGTGTGTCAGCATCCGTTTCACATCGTAACTACTATAAAATGTTTGTTTTATTTTAACTTTTAGTTCCTCCTCTGGTCATAAACGAAAATAACACAAGTCATATGTGAACAATATATTTAACTCTTTCTGTGTTGATGACGATCGACAAACGTTGAGGTGTTATATAAATATATTTTTTATCTACCCTCGGTGCGGGTGCGATAAACGAAACACATTCTTATACGGTCGTACACGATTCAAGAAAAACCGTAAAATCTAGGCAAAATTTAGATGTATTGAAGATAAAGTAAATATACCCGCCTGATCGACAATTATGGCGTGCAGAAAAATGAATAATCGCGAGACAGCAGGTGTATGTTTACTGATTGCAGTTGCGTTGCGAGAAAAACGGTTTAGTTCAAGTAATTTTCCTTATTTTATTCTTTTTTTTCGAGTATGTACACATACGTATTAGAATAGATCACTCGTGAAAAAAACCAAACGTAGTATTGTGAAGTACAACATATTATGAACTATTACAGCGTACTTTAACAGCTTGTATGCACGTCGTGTGTAACGCATAGCAGATCCTGCGCGGCCGTCTTTGCGGTAAAATAATCTATCGTTAGCACGAGCCAAGTAATAAACTCGAAATATTGAGCGTTGGTGTACACGTCATGATTCACGAGAAAAAATACGCTGACAACTTGTGACGGTGACAACCGTGTATATATAATACATCGGGTGCGTATAAGTATGGTACATAATTTACACTTTCAAAACGACTATCAACACTGAAACGCATTTCAACGTGTTCAAGGACGAGTCCAGGATTAATTTTTCTTTGTAATCTTTTCATATTACTGTCAAATAGTAAGAATATTTTTTTAGAAAACTAATATTTTAATAGAATATTCTTTTGTACGTTTTAATATATTTAAAGAAAATACAATTACTTTAACAGGGTAAAAAAATATAAATATTAAATAAAGATTATCCTTTTTGATTTCGGAGCAAACTTTGAAAGAACTCTGAGTCAATTGGTGTGGATTGATCAATATCGCTAATCTAGTAAGTCGATTTTCACTAGTTACTAGCTTCGAGTATATTTGAATAAGGTACAAACTAGAAAACGTTTCTTTTGCAGTCGACGATGACACTAAAAATGTAGCTGAAGCTTGAACCAAAGAAATGCCAATTTAAGGGTAGTTTGAACACCCAAATCAGCCTCTAGGCACGTCTCTGAGATTGAAGTTTAAGTTTTAAATTAAAATGTACATTCATCACATAAAATATTTAGATACGTGCTTTTAAACCACAACTTTTATGTCCTTTCAGTGCATTGCTGTTCACCGACGACATTCATGTTATGTAAAAAAAAAGTTCCATAAAGTATACAGAATTTTCGTATTTTGCAATTTAAAAATGTTGTAGCGTACAGTATATACACAATACTTTATGAGTGAAAATATTTCGATCATCAGGCTATACGTGTACAATAAAGATACGTGTATAATGAGAACATTGTATTGCGATCAATCGGCACAGACCGATCAATGTTTGATGGACAAAGATTTATGAGATATTTGTGTATAAAAAATATACTAGCAATTGACGTCACTATAAAGAAATAAAGAGGTTATTTTAATTCTTGGCATAATAATTTATTAGGTTGTATGAAAAAAAACGTGAAGGTTAATATTACTTTAACTTTATTGTAAAATAAATTCTGTTAATTGAAAAAATGTCAATATAGCTAAGTAAAGCTAAAGAAGGCTTGTTTTTCGTAAAATATTTTTATAATATCATTTTTTGTACCAATAACTTATTAGTTATTATGTATACACTTTTTTCGTAGAGGTCGGTTTTCTCGGCATAAATTAATAATAAAAATAATGTTTGTTCAAAGCCTTTTTAACATATTAAGTTAAAATATTAACATTACCCAATATTTTTTTTTGAATTATCAACTTTGTCAAACGGGTTGTTAATCATAACTTTCATGAGTGAATAAACTGTAGTTTCCCAGATATTAAAATATACATGCAAGCGTTTTAAACAAAATAAATTAACCAAATATCACATCGGGACCGCCAATGATAAATCATTTCAGTTTTGTTTTAGTATGTATTCATTTAATAATGATTAATTTATCAAAGAAAATAAATGAATAATAATTATACTAATAACAAATAAATAAAACTAACGTCAACGACAAAATGTAAAAAACGTACGTTAAAAAAAAATAATAATAATACTATAAAATTCATAAATCAATCAATACGTGGGTAATAATATGTTATACTGTATTCAAACGATATCAAACCGCGAATTATTCATGGCAATATTCATTTTTTCAAGCAGGGAGAGCACGAGTCATTTCTGGGTGGGCTTACAGCTGTCTCAGACGTGCATTCCCTCCCGCCCGACGCCTATGGGTATTGCACCTCATAATAATAACACTGGATAATCGGTCAAGAATGATAAAATATATAACCGTCTACGCGGCAGAGAGCCGAAATCAATTAGTTCAAAATGTTAGAATATTATTATAAGACGTACTTTACCAGAGGGCATTCTATACTGCAGCACAAAAAAAAAAACTTCTTTTTGAGTATAGATGGGCTTACAACACTGTCTTTGTCGTCATGATGTATTATAATATTCTATAATATATGATGCGAATAAATTGTGTGTGTGTGTGTGTGTGTGTGTGTGTGTGTGTGTGTGTGTGTGTGTGTGTTTGGATCTTTGTGTAGGTATCGCTGTTCACCGGCTCGTTGTCAAGATTTATACAGCCGGGCGCTGCAACACACACACGTCCCTTCCGGGTCACCGGAATTACTGAACGCTCTGTAAATTTTTTTTTTATGCATTTTTACTACGCGCTTGGTGTAGTCACTATATTATGATTTACGACTGTGTCGTGTGCGCCCATCGCCCACTACTCATTACGTTATCATTTTTAAATATTATTACTTTTAGTATCATTGTCGTCGCATGGACGATTATAATACTAATGCGTATTATACAGTAGAGATTTTTTTTTTTATTTCATTATTCTCATGACGTATACAATGTAACATAATAATATGTATACCTGTTTACAGGTGACAACAGAAAGAAATCCGCTCAAACCGAGATACACTTACATTTGTTTTTGGTTCACCTTACACACACACACACACACACACACACACACACACACACACACACACACACACACACACACACACACACACACACACACACACACACACACACACGAAGATAAAAATACCGATTTGTACTCTGTAAACTCATTTATAACGCATTCGAGTACGTATGAGTGGTACCCAGTTATTAGTAGTGCCGGACGCCGGTCTAAGCCGAGAAGCACCTCACGGGATTTCAAACAGTGGCGGCCTATTTATAATCAATGGTATAACTATGCACCGTGTGTATATGATTTATGAAATTAATTTCACAACGTCGTTGTGGTCACGTGGTGGCTATCACGAGTGTAATAACTGATTGTAGGTACCATTTATAACCGTGTCGACGCGAGTCAGAGTGAGTAGATTTTGCTCAGTTACATTACTTAATTGACTAAAATCTAGCATCACGTTTCGCCAAGTTAAACTTGCCCGCCGTATCCGGATGCCTGTCAACTAACACCCATACAACCATGGCTTACTATAGCTCTTCTATAACTTGTCTACGTCTAGCGTGTAATATATATATATATATATCACGTCTTCCGGCCGACACACCCTGGCAGAACGCCACGTATATACTGACTCACGTTAAACGTCTACCGGATAAGTACGAGGCCCTTTTATTATTTGTTATTAGAGTTTTTATTTAATTTTTAATTTTAATTTTTTTGGGAACTTGCCCCCAATGAGAAAAGTTTTGTTTCTGAATTACCTGTTTCCTTCAAAAATTCTACATCGAGTTTCTACCGTTGATGTACTTCTTGAATACAGCGTACGCGAGGAATTTAATTATTCACCCACCTCAGTGCGGCGTGCGTCAAATAAATCTTTAATTACAACGTAGTGTAATAATTATCGAAGTTTTTTAATTTCTTTTTGAAGAAAAAAGATTTGGTCTCGTCGGCTAAAGTTGTATCACGTGCAATGAAGTTTACTTCTTTCTGATCATGCCGGTTAGTTTCAAAGTTGACAAATTTCTAAAACTGACTCATTCATGGTCAGTGACAAATTTACCGTATTTAAGACAGATGATTTTATAGGACGTGTTTCCTTTTAGTCTTGTCCTTTTAAACACGAGTGTGAACTGCAGTTTATTATAACATCTCACTGATCGCGTTAGTCACGCGCTTTGAACGAAGCGAGCATGCAATAAATTATAATATTTATAATGTTATCTTATATATTATCAATGACCGTCACGACGCACACCTATAAAGTGTAATATTGTAATAACGTTTTTTTTTTACGATTTAAATTCATAACGAAATCATTTTTTCGGCCTAATAAATAAAAATTTACCACGTTAAATTTAAATATAATATATTGGTGTGTATAGTATATATTGTATATATATATATATAGGTGAGTTTTTGGGGTTGGTGAGTTAATGGCGCGATTCAAACAAATTTATGAACTCTGCAGGTATAGATTTTTTTTCGGATATTATTATGCCTTTATGAAAACCATATAATATGTTGTACTGTTTAATGTTATATATATATAACATCGATTTAAATAATAGTCATGTTTCATTCACGGGTACAATGCGATCTATGAATCGTGTTTTTCTGTCTTAAACTGAACCAAGCTATCGGGCATGCACTTTGTATACACATAATTATGTATACCTACCTAAAACATATACATCTCTGAGCAAGCTTAAAACAGAAATAAAACGAACAAGTTTTCGTTATAATACGTTTTTTTAAAAATTAAGTATTTTAGGGAGACTTTTCACTGTTTCACTGTCAGTATAATACTTTATGAAAATTCGTCATAAATTACCATTAATTAGCACGGCATATATTATATAATTTTAAACAAAAATTAATGAATGAAGTCTCCAAAAATATTTTAAATGATAATTAAAATAAAAAATAAAATACAATTATAGTCAATATTTTAATAATAATACATTTTTTGATACAAATTTCGCTAACGCTATTATTGTACTTCTTTTATTTTAATTAATTATAATTTGTTACACATTTCTACCGGAAAATATTTCGTAAAATGTGTACACTGTACAATAACATATTGCCCTCTATAATTTTAGTCAGTTAATAAAACTTACAAAAAACGTTTTCTTTTATTTTTTTACGAAGTCAGTAAAATTATAAATTACATAACATTGTTTTATTAGCTATTGACTTGAGACATATATCAAGAATTTTTAAGTTTAGAACAGAGTGGTGTCAGTATACATGCTTCATGTTTAAGTGGTTCCTCTGCTTCATCATTTTACAACTCTAAGCTTTAAACGATTATTTAATCTCTTTAAGTATCGGCACACTTATCGAAATTTCAAAAAAAAAGTTATTTTTTTAATAATATTATGTTAGAAATAATGGTACATTTAATGAAACCATATAACTTGAAAAAAATCACACGGATGAAAACAAGTGTAAAATTTGATTTTTCGACAATGTAAAGCTTTTAACTTTGAAATAGCAAAAAAAAAGCTAAAAGTTGCGGGGTAAATGAGTGAAACATGATATGACATGCAACTTGTACATGGTTTAAACTCGGATTTGTTGGGTTGCAGTTTGTTATATCGTTATGATGTAAAATTTACCAGACGTTTATACTTTTACTAGGCAATATATTATGTGTAGGTATACGTGTTTATTATATATACATTGTCATTTTACAAAAATGTTTTAAATATCAACACTGATTAATACACTGAAAATTTATGGGTTTTTGAAGTCAAAAGACATAGAAGACAAATAAAAAAAAACACATGCTTTTATCATGAAAGTCTTTCTTTTTTTTTAAAACATCGTAAAGTTATTTTTTATTAAATTTTCCCCGTGTAAACCCTTAATGTTAACATCACCGAGAAAATCTAACAGGTTATAATTATTTTTGTTTTCGTTTTAAACACGGGCTGTTCACATATTGTATCGCGTTTGTTATAACAACAGAAACGCCGTTATTGATTTGATGACGCCCATGGTAGTTTAAAATAATAATACATTATAGAGGCATGTTTCCGAAGATATGACGTGGATTTTACAGTGCGATACTAAATTTTTTCTCGTCAATACGCAAAACCGTTTTATCGAGTTACCATATGCATTACGTATAAGTATTTATACTCAAACCGCCACCAGGATATTCTAGATTTTTTTCTCACTAACACTCCAAACCATTTCCAGACAAAATTAACAAACCTAAATGATCCAGTGTCTGATCACACGCCTGTTCTTCTACAAATAGATGCAACAATTTCATCTCTCAACAATAATAACTCTCAGCAAGTAAACTGGTTTAAGTTTCGAAGCCTCATGACCCGCAATTCATACCTTAATATTAAACTAAAAACACCAGCAGACATTAGCAACGCTATAAGTAACTTCACTAAAACCATCCACAATTCGAAAAAAAAAATTCTTCCTTTTCAATACGCATTATTAATTCTGATCATCATATCACCCCTGAAATTAGACAACTTATTACAGAAAAACGTAGAGCCCGAAATCAATGGCAACACTATCACTATCCAGAAGACAGACAAAGGTACAATTCACTATCTAACAAACTTAAATCACTTCTCAAGACTCACAAAAATAAATTATACGAATCCCACCTTGCTTCTCTCTCTCCAAATAAGGGTACATTATGGAAAAAAACTAAATCCCTACTTCAACATAAGGATATTACTCCCCCCTACAACGACAAGAAAATTCACTGGCAATGTCCAATCAAGACAAAGCCGACTTATTAGCCACGTATTTAAGTAACGCATTCAAAACTCATTCAACTCTACCCAGTAAAAATCACATTGAGACAGTCAAGACTTTTTTTAAATTATCCACTACCAATGGTTCTGCCACCAAAACAAACAACACCTGCTGAAGTACTCAGCATCATTAAAAACTTGAAAAACAATAAGTCACTTGGCCATGACCAAATCACGAACAATACTATTAAAAACCCCCCACTCAAATCAATCATACTGCTGACTTACTTATTCAATTCTGTACTACGTCTATCCTATTTCCCACCAACGTGGAAGAATGCAATCATTATCACAATGTTAACACCGGGTAAGCTTCCAAACAACCCAACTTCGTACAGGCCAACCAGTCTTCTACCGGCATTTGTTAAAATATTTGAAGAAATAATTTTAAAAAGATTAATGCCAATAGCACAAAAAGAAAAAATCTTGCCTGACATACAGTTTGGTTTTCGTCCCAACCATGCAACCTCCCATCAACTTCATCGCGTTACTGATTTTGTCTCCTCGCACTTGAAGCCTAAAAATACTGCGCAGAAGTATTCCTAGACATACAGAAGGCGTTCGACACTGTTTGGCACAACGGGTAACTATTTAAGCTCAAACAAATATTTCCTGCTCCCTTATATTTACTCTTGAAATCGTACTTTGAAAATAGAAAATTTAGAGTCAGAATAAAACATTAACAATTATAATAGTCTAAACTATCAACCCATCACGAAGAACTAGCTAGCGTTACATATGTGTATATATATATATATATATATATATATATTGTATCTACATATTATACTATGTATCTTCCATAGATATTCTTTAAATACAATAAATCGTTAATATATTTATATTAACTTTCTAATAATGCGAATTCATATAAAAATATATACCCAACTATATACTTTTCAAACGAAACACAAAGAGGCCATAGAATTGTTTTTTTCGAGAAGATATTAATTTTATATATTACACTATGTTTTTAACGGTACATCACGTATAATTATCTTACATAATGTTTGAAGTTTTAACTTTGGGTATAAATATAAAAAAAAAAAATTAATTAAACTATGTTTTTAGGATTCATGGTAAATCCATAGAGTTACGTGTTTTTAAGTGAATAAAATAAAGAGTACTATACATATATATATATATATATATATATATATATATATATATATATATATATATATATATATATTTATATATATTTATATATATATACGAAATAAATAATAAGTAAATCCTACTCCAGCTGCCCTCTTGAAATTAAACTGCTTATTATAACGGTCTTAACTGACCTTTGTTCAAAATGATCCTCCTAATAATTAATATCGCTATTAAATTTACTCTAACACAACAATACGTGGTCGTCTTTTACGATCCCTGCAGTGTTATGCTCAGAAAAGGGATCTAACACACCCGTAAAAAATGAAAGAATTTTAAAATCATGACATTCAACGATTCATTCATTAGTACATGATCAAATGCGTCGCGCAGAAACATACGTTTTATCATAATTTACTGCCGACGTAGGTACTTTATATTATTGTCGACGATGTAAAAAAAATTCCACAAGCACATCGTTAGCAATCAAAAATAATAGTTTTTACTGGAAAAACGCATAACACATTTACTGACGTTTTTCAGTATTTATTGCAACGTAAAAATGTAATGTTACATTAATGACTGAGTTCTAGTCGTCCGCGTTTAATATACGATGTAGTATAATAACCATTAACCATTATAAATTGGCAGATTTATAAATTATTATAATTTTTATTCTATGCATTTCACGAAATTTGCATAATTCATATAGATACAGTTATTGTTTATGATAATACGTACCTAATAATACTACGCTAATACATAAAACATAATGCACCTATAATGATGAATTCCGTTTTACAGGATCACGAGTATTATGGATATGTTTACTGCTTTACGCATATTATATATAGGTGTAACTCTAAACGGGTGTTATATATATAATTATTTACAAACTAAAATTCCAAAACCAGAACTATATTATAATAAACGTTTTACATTCTCGTTAAATAATCGTAAGCGAGTAATATTGTATTAATTGTGTTTTTGTTTGATGATTTTCATTTTCGGTATTTCAAAAAGATAATTTTATAGTAGGCACACAAAGAATACAGGCGTCCGCGGCTAGTATTCGACAGGGCTTTAAAAAAACTATTAGGTACAACAAAATTATGAGTCGTCTCCGTGAGTGTCGAGGAACGTTTTATCACTTGTATTATAAATTTCGAGTGTGCGAACGAGATCGTTTCGGTCAATGGCAAACGTCGTATTTTCGTATACACGGGCATACGAAAACTAAATACCTATATAGTATACTAGTAATTTTTAATTTTTTTTTGTATTATAGGTTTGGTTTGTGTTATGACCGAATTGTTTTCAAAAAATCATCATTAGGTAGTAAGTCTAAGTAATAAGTATATAAATCATGACTGAATACGAAACATTGAAGAGAAGAATGTATGGAATGAAAGAAATTAATTTTATTTTTACGTAGACATAAATTGACTAGTGTAAGTAGAAAAAAGAAATTGTTTGCTATAGAGTTCAGAAAAAGTATGTCTATAATAATAGAACATATTATGTTCTCTGGTCATTCATTATTATATTATTTAAAACATAATATTTTTTATAAAATATTGTTTTTAAATTTATTTGTAAATTCAAGGTTTATTAAATTTGTTTTCATTATTTCATTGTGTACACGTAATTAACTATACGTATTCTTTTATTTATATGTTTTATAATCAGTCTTGACTAATATTTTGACTTTGTACAATATGACGATGATTTTTTGAATCAAATCCGTATGTGAATACAAACTAAACTTAAGCACTATGCTTTTTAAATAATTTACATTAGTACATATCTTTCTACCGATTAATTTATATGATAATTTAATTTACTTGTATAAGTTTTAAATAAGATTATTTGATACAAAAATATAATAATAGTTTTTAATTATTAGAAAATAACATTTACATTAAGTTGAAATATACAAATCATTTTGTTATGATTTTAACACTAAATATAAAATCGTCATTTGAACAAATAAAACGATTCTTAGTTACTCTTAGCTCGTATCATTTGTGGGGCATAAGCACCTCGTATGCGTTTACGTTGAATAGTTAGCTTAGTGTTAACGACAATTTTTCAATATAAGAAAGACACAGCTGAACATATTAACCTTTGAATTTTCGTTTAACCAATATCTAGTATTTAATTAAAATTTTCATCAATAATAATAATGATGAATACATACAAATTATGATAAAATAATAATATTATAATAATGTATACGTACCAAAAAAAAAAAAATCGAATAATTTCGTTAAATAATTGTATAAGTATTAGGTATAATATTGACTTAATATTAACTGTCAATAACGCACGTGTGTGTACTAAGTGCACGCATAAAAAGCTTAACGTATGCATTTTCTAGGTCCCCAACATCGACGTAAGACCAAGGTTAATTGTGTCACGTGGTATTAACCAATACGGTCACTACGCGTGAACTAATACAAATACGTACCGTCGTCGTTTATGGAGTTTCGGCGGAGGTGCCGCCAATAATTTTGCTTTCGGGAACGGATATTATTGTATGAATCGTGCGGATGCAGATGAAAATTGAAACCCGACCGCCGTACTGAATATTTGAATCTGAGTTCACCAGAAATAACTACGTCGCGTCGTCGAATAGGGTACCTAGCCGTAAAACGAAACAACGATTGTTCGCCGCTTATCATCGTAATATCATAATGGGCATAAAATTGCGTATTATATTCCATGACGGTTTCGGCAAAGACGCTGCGAACGACGACACAAACTGTCGAACGAGTCATGCACTGTAATATCACACAATGGCGTCGACGAATCTTCGGCACGTGACCCGTTCGACGTTTGGTGGTAAAAAGCTTTTAATTTGTTTCCGCCCCGGTCGTGTCGGTTGCCGGCTTGTAGACAGTGTTATTAGTTATCACGGGCATATGTATATCGATTTAATTCCCGGACTCGGACGGCGGTACGACGAAAACGGTAAAACGATAATGGTTATTACGAACCGCAATGACAAACTATACTCGACGGTTTCTTCTGGCACGATATTGTTTCGAGTCTCAACTCGGCGCGAGCGTAAGTATTTTTTCGTGTTGTACAACAACTAGTGTTCGAACGTTTGATCTCGTTGACAAAGCGGCGGTTTTCAAATCGTATAAAAAATATACGCAGCCATAATAGTAGATACTTTTTTTTCTCCAAATAAATCGTTCGGAAAAGCGACGCACAATCTATTTGAATCGTGTATTAGTCGTGATGAAGGCTTGATCGATAATAATAATTATACGAGTGTACTCATATTGCGTTAGTAATTAGTATACGTCTTCCGTCTCTAGTTTTACAACCCTCAGATTGTGACCACACGCGTATTAATCGGGGAGGGTCTGATACCCTTTACCCGTCACGTATGCTCCGTTGATTTTGGTTTTCAAAACCCATACCCCGAGGCCCTCAATCTTTTTAGATCAATGGCCACATTTTATGTATTTATCATTGTCTCTAAAACCATATGCGTGAAATGATAAATTATATTACATATAATAAATATAATTAAATTATATCATATATTTCTTCATTTTATCAAACAAATTAAAAATAGGTAACTAATATTCAAATCATTTTTACTTATTTAATAATAATATAGGCAGACTTGTAGAGTTTGAACAAATAAGTTGTAAGAAAAAAAAAAAACAAAAAATGGTTATTTCTCGAGGTAATGGTCTATGTCAACATTTTGGAAAGTTTATCGCAGGTCAAGTAAAATAGGCTGGTGTCCAGCCACATGTGATCCGTGGGTTGTAGGCTCCCGACCTATGGTACGAGTTTATCACCAAAACAGCATCCCATCACGATTTATACATCAAAATTCCCATTCATGAATGAAACCATTTTATCGTTCTACTCAAAATCCCACTTAAAATTACCATCGTATCAAAACTAGCATATTTTCAACTTAGAGACGAACATTTTTCAAACAATCTTATTATACCAGGTATCTGAAACGGAACCGGTCTAGGAACCCTCTGATACGCAACCCTTCAAATAAATCCTAGTTTGGAAGCTGTGGACGGTCTCTCACTCAAGCCCTCAAGTAGTTATAAATTCTTCTGCACCAAATTATTTATTTTTTCTGTACTATACATTATTATATAAATTGTTCATTTTAGTTACAAAAAAAAAAAAAAAACAAACCAAAATCAATATAACCGCAAGATAAATAGGTACGCATCGTGACTATTGCGACCATTACGACAATTTTTTTTTTTTTTTTTTTTTTATTAAGTAATCCTTGGCAACTATGGCCTTTGGATGTTGCATTTTTTTTGTTAGTAGTTTGGTGGGCACAGTATTTGGTATACGTATGTGTTGGCATGGTACGCCACCAGAGGATCGAGTGGTCACCCATCCGATCGCTAGCGACGTTGGACCGGGATCAACCTCAGTCACATTGACGTGACTGTGGCCAACCACTCCGCCACTCCGTGCCACCATTACGACAATTACTGGCTGTCGGTTAATGTTGAAGTGCGAATAAATAATTAGAATATTCAACGTGATCATTCTTTTTACCACGGTTTGATAGTCGCCGCGTATTACCCCGTTTACGAGCAGCGGTGCTCGCGGTTGATGAGCCGGTTAATTCAATACCTGTATGGAAACCAGAGGGAGTACGAGTATAGGAATAACGCGTGGAGTGGCGTATAGTATAGTTGTTGAAATTACTTAAGTCGAATAAGTGTAAATTATTGTTAGGTATGTCAAACGCGGAAACATTACGCTGTCCTCGGTAAGAGATCAAAGCGCGTGAGAGTCAATTAAACCTACGTTCGATTCTCGTTTCTCAGCGAATTACACGAAAATGCTGTTACTATACCGAACGGACAGTTGCCGTGAGTAGTCGTCGGACGTTTGTTTAAGTATACGACGGATAATATGTACACGCACGCATTTATCACTAAACGAGTGCATAATATATTATTATTTCACAAAATATATTATGTTGATTCAATCGTTCGCCACGGATACACAATATTATTATAATGTAATGATTCGAAGAACACTATGTAGAGCGACGCATACACACCGACACTGGGTAACATAATATTGATATATTAACACGAGTTGTGTGTCTGTATGTATGCGTTATACATAAAAGCATAACGTTGTTAATAAGAAATCAGAAGGTTGATCTTCCCTTGACCCACGCCTAAAGACTTCACTGGGAAATGAGAAACTATAATCAATTGACTAAGAGTTGGTCAATCAGCTTTGACCTACAGTTATTCGATATCCAAAGGATCACCCACACTTCATGCATGTATTACCTGTGGAGGTCTCCTGGGGATACTCTCATCTATTGACCTTTCTAAAATTCATAGACCAGACCAAACCTCAATCCACTTCAAACTATTCAAATACCTAAAAATCCTAAATTTTCACAGAGAAATATTATAAATATAAACATAAAGGATTTCGGGTTTTTTTTTTTTTTTTATCGACAATGCGAATCGAATATGTAGCACAACACCACGCGTTGTCCGTGGAAGAATATGCATGATATTATAGCCCTCTAATATCTACTGTTTTTATCGCAAGGATCGATAGATGGGCTCGGGCGCGTTGAGTTATTATCATCCCTTCATCCCTCGCTGCCACCCGAACACTGAATCGTAATGCGTGACAGCGACCTTCTTACCAGTCTCAAATATTTGCTATCGGATTTCCGAACTGTCTGTTTTTAGCATCCTATTTCTTTTCAAGCCTTCAACCAGTGCTCCTATTGAAAAAATAAAAGAACGAAGACTTAAAAAAAAAAAAAAGTTTTTCAAAATGTTATCCCACCAAACTCTTAGAGGGCTTTGCCCAACCCCATATTGCCCACCCACAACAAATAATTACAATACATATTTTTCAAAGAATTTTTATTTATTTACATACAAAATAATTCTATAGTACATTTATAATATGATTGATTATAAATGAGAAAAATCCTCGATTATTATTTATGAAATATTTCAAGTGAGATGTGATATTAAATAATGGTTAATGTGATCATAAGTCATAAGATATTATTTATTGATAGTGAATTAAAAAAAAGAATTATTATGCATTAGATATATTTGATAATAGTATTATAATGATACTACTGCTCAGTGATAATCTATAGAGTACCATAGGTTATATACCATAGTCATAGTCTTTATTGATTATAAAGTATGAAACACACCTAGTAACTGACTATGTTTTCTTTCTTAAAACTGTTCTCACTTTTTAAGATAATTTTATTGCCTAAGTTATGAATCATAAAATCATTTTCATAATTCTTAATTCATCTTCAGTTTTTCCTATACTCTCATAATTATGGCTTATTGTATATATGTATAGATTTTCAAAAGAAAGTCATATTTCTTAAAATAAAAAAAATAAAATCATTTTATAAAAGATTAAAATATAACAAAAATTGATCTTCATATTATAAAAGTATTTCTTTAAATTTTAAATTATAATATATTACTCAAACAACACAAGGAAATCTAAAGCCCATAAGCAAATAACTAATTAATAAAGTATATTAAAAAATATTTTGTCAAAAATTATGTACCATCCTCACGTTCCAATAAAAATGATTCAAAGAGGTGCCTTCAAAATATGAAAATTGAAGAGAAACTTTATTCTTCTTCACTCCTCCCCCCTCTCGATTCGAGTATTGATTTTATAACTATACACACACACACACACACACACACACACACACACACACACACACACACACACACACATTTCCACGCAAAGTTCGGTTCATGTTTTCAGAAACCCTTCTAATTAAATTCCTAATGATTAAAAAAGGACAGCATTTTCTGTATTTGAGAGGACGCACACGCGTAGTACACGATTATACGTTAATATTGTATGCATATTATATAATTGTTGGAAAAAAATTTAATGAGATTGAAATTTGACATAAAAACCTCTGAGTACGGGTGGTAAAATCACGTGCAAGAGGAAATGCGTAGCACGAGAAAAAAAAGAAAAACATGAAAATCGGTACGCAGTTATGTCACGATGAGAAAGGCACGACGGTCGCCTAGCGTCATTGATTACTACGTCATTCACAGAACGGTTTTTTTGCGCGCAGTAGTATAATAATGATGAAAAAAATAATTTGGTATCAGCGTTGTACAATATCAAATATATTTTATACACACACACACACACACACCGTGCGCACTCTGTAATAACCGTTTAAATATAATATATCTGATGAAAAACAAACCACCAAAAACTATATTTCCTTTAAAACCTTTTGTGCAATACTTAAATTATTTTTCGTTATGACGTCCCAACGGGACATTTTATTTCCTTGGCGAGGGGAAAAAACGGTTGTTCTATTATGGCCACCATTGACGTGGAAACGTTGTCAACGCGTTAAAACCGAATCGCATCGCGAACGAAACAGATCTTATCGTAAAAACTCATCGGCCGCGCATGAGTCGGGTGTGCCGTAAAGTCGTTACGTACACGTTCGAACACCATTTCCGGTATGATTCACCCCTGTTCATTTCGATTTTTATTATTATTACTATTATTTTCGTCATCATAAAATGTATTGCACAATGACGACGATAGCTCTTTTATTCCACGCGTGCTGTGTCGTGATTATAAATGAATGCTTTTTTTCAACGCTTCAAACTTACATGTTCAAACATATAGTATTATAATAATATTACGCTAGACTCTAATCAGCAGGCAAAATGCCAAATTTTCCACCAGATGCTATAAACGGAGCGTGAAACGTGTTACGTAGGTATACAGAATGTTCTACGAATACTTACTTTGCGTGATAACTGCTGAAATAATGAGGATGATATAAAACTCATAGAGCTAATGACTTTAAATCATAAATATTTTTACTAATTTCAAAATGTTCGTTAAAAAAAAAAAAATTAAAATTAATTGAAAACATTTAAGTTATTTTATTAAGTTTAATTTTCTGAAAATGTTAATGATACAAATTGATCAAAACAAAAATATTTCAGAAAAAAAACTACAAAATACGGTATTTTTAATTTTTTTTCAAATATTTAAAACAAACGTTATTTTTAAAAACATTATTACCTACGTATACAATAACATTGTATGGAGGTAAAAATTAGAACCTTTGTCTTAATCCTTGATAGTTGAGTTATATAAAAACAAATTTTAATATATTTGAATAATATGCAGATAAATATTTTTAGTACAAGACATATTGAGAATAGGTAAATCGGATAGTGAAACATCTTGCACATACTAATAGGAAGTATCTATAAAAATGTTCGTACATCTAAATGAAAATCGTGGTAAAACACGTTTAGATACGGGGTAATACATTTAACAGAATAACATACTGGGTTATATATCAACACAGCTGAAGAACAATTTTGGGAAAATAATATTAAATAAATTAGTTGATTCGAGTAGAAGAACAAACGTAAACTTGTTTCGGTTTTGCAGAGTAATTAAAAATAAATTTTCGACTATATACATTATTTATAGACCATTACTTAATTGCTCATATGATAGAAAAGATTTTTTTTTTTTAATTACCTTTTTCTGAAATATTCTGAGTCTCTTAATATCTCTGCAGTTATCTGAAAATTAACAACGACAAATATTATTGGCAAAAGTCAATATGTAAATAAAAGGTTATAAATTATGCTCAATAACAAAAAAATATATTTATAAAAATATGTATGTATAGACCCTAGTGAGAGATCTCAATATTTCAGATATTTATTTTGTTGTTGAATATATTATTTGTATTTATACAATATTTATTATTGTGATAACTTTTTGGCCAGTAAAGATATTATTATTATTACTATATGGCATCGTTTTTGTAATCTTTCGGAATCTGACGTTTTTGTCATCATCATTTATAACTTTTAAATAGTGTGCTCAAACGTATATATCAAAACACACACACATGTAATATATATATATATATATATATATATATATATATATATATTGTAATATATACATACACATAAATTCAAAGTCGTACATTTTTAAAGTACATTTTTTACTGCCTCTTCGGTGTATTTGTTTTATTTGCCAGACAAAGTTTTTATTCAAAGATATTTGTTATTGGCAAAGTGATAGATTGAAAGTGATCTCGATCAATTCGTTTTTGTAGTTCATGAAACCTTCTTTAAAATAAATATACGATGAAGATTTAGTTTGGGGTAAAAAAGGGCACACCGCGATAACTGTATCTAGGTGTATGAAATCGAAGTTTATGCTGACACGGTACATGTCAAAAAATAATGCATTGGCTTATACGGAAATATGCGCGTATGCAATGTTCTGAACATTATGTTCATCGTTTGTTTCGTTTTCTTTAGTTCGTTTCCATTTCTTAAACATCAGTCGTTGACGTTACAAACGCTACGAAATATTATATTCAATTGTAATAATGTGAAATTTCTGTTGAAAACGTATGACAACGTCATGTATAATTACTAAATAATCGAATGCTTGTCAGTCACATGTTAACGTTGTATTTCGTGTTCTTACAAATGTATCGTTATCAAAAGGATTGCAAACGATTGTTTAGTAAGGAATCGTGTTTAAGGATTATTCTTAAGTTTTAAACGTTACGCAGTTTGAGCAAATTAACTGTAGTGTGCGCAAATGTATTTAGGATCTTCTAACATTCACACGCGCATGCACATTTCCGGATACGTTTCAGACGTACCGGTTAATTCGGTGATGCGATATGAATTCTGAAAACAGATTTGAATTTGATGTGAATAATAATTTTAATCGATTTTCACACTTTTTGTACATTATCTCACTTGAGATATTCAAGATTCCGACTCAAGTTTAATATTCAGAGTTTAATTTTTTATTTCTAGTTTATGGAATCAAAGAGAATTAAATCAATAAAGTAAGAAAGTCGATCTAAAGGAGACTTTTCGACGAATTCGAATCTGTTTTCAGATTTCTTATCACACATTACTCGATTGATCGGTATGTCGGAAAAATATATATCTATTGCTATGTTTCACGTGTAATAGACAGAGGCGGAAAATCACTGTTTTCGATACCTTTAATATAGTGTTATTGACACCGGAAAATATAACATGTCGGCATTAAAGGATGTTTTAGTATAATAATATTATAATTCTCGAATCGACACTGTCACGTTGCTTATATATCATTATGCATAAATTTAACGATAAATGGTGTACTACAGATGTAGGGGTGATTACAGATACAAGATGATTACAAAACTGACGAAGCGTTAAAAAAACGACACTTTATGGTGGTAGCGGGTTTTTTTTTCCTGAATACCGATTACGAGATTATCGTTTTACATACTTTAGACGATCATTCCGTCATCATAGCGATAATCTCGATCACCTGTAATCGTCTTTCTGCACGCGATCGTGCCTCATTAAACATACTGTCTGCGCGAGCATGCGCCAAAATGTAAAATTGACCCGATCGGTAGTATACTTTGCTTCGGTATTCGCGAAATCTATGACGGCCGGTGATAATTGGAGATCGAAAGTAGTTTTCACGATTTCACTCCGGCACGACGCGCGGCGTCAGGAGATTACGATAATTTGTTGATCGGTCCAGGACGGAATCGTTATTATTTGTTTTCGACGACTGCCGCGAAGACGCGGGCGGGCGGTAGCGCATAAGGTGTTATCCTATAAAACCCATAAAACACGACTGTCTATAAATGGTACGGTACACTGCGAAGTACCCGGTCGCGTGTAAATTATTTTACGACTTATAAGGCACGTTTTCTCTCCGAGTAATTTTTCCGATACCCTCCCCCCCTACCCGTTAAAAACCGATCGCACGCGGCTGATAAACTTGCGCGCGTGTACATACGATTAATACCAATGATAATAACAATAATAATTATAACACAACTCGAATGCGACCGCCCCGTACGCAGGTATATTATGTGCGGTGCTTAAGATTAATTGGCACCGCGTATACCGCGAAGTTAATCCCGCAGAGTGTACCCCAGGTGTTTGTCCGCGTGTTCATAAATTATAATCCGCCGGTATTTAGTGCGTGCTGCTGCTATTTAGTTGTTCGGATTTATATACAGGGTGTTATCGGTCTATTCGACTATTTCGACAACTCCTGTTTTAACCAATGTGTTTAGATTTTTATTTATTTAATATATACATATTAATTAATATATATATATATATATATATATATATGTTTATATATATATATATATATATATCTATATATATATGTATATATATATATACATTTATAATGTTTATTAACTAAACATGATCGATCAATAACATTACATAAAAATGTTGTTAAATTATTCACATGACTTTTTAATTATTATTATTATTATTATTATTTTTTTTTTTTAATAAAAACTTCTATTTCTAATGTAAAGTTATGAAAAATAATTTTTTTTTGTTTATGTTGATGTTTAAATTATTATTATTGGTTCAACAGTTTGAGAAATAAAGTGTTTTTAGTTTATAGTAGTGGCGAGATTACTTTGACGTAATCAGTAGAAATGAAGTTTTTTCAATATTCCTCTAAGTCACATAGATAAAAATAACCAACTTTATAATTTGCATAAAACTATAATGCAGTAGTGTAGGCACCTACAACCTAAAAGTTTTTTGAAAAATTAAAAATTAAAAAATTATGACAAAAATGATTGTATTGTTATTTTTATCAAATAGCCCTGTAACACCTTGTATGAGGGTACCGACGGTGACCGTGGAGTAGTGAGTTGAACGCCACGCCGGAGAAAACATCGCACAATCTGTGCGATATTTGAGTGGTTCGTTTTTGGGGGTAACATGAGAAATTGTACACTTTGTAAAAAACGTTTTTTGGTACAGTTATCCTGTGTCTTTGTGATATCAAATCCGCCTAAACAAGAAGTAATTAGATTGCTTCAACCGTCTTAACCTTCTCGATTTTGACAAATTCGTTAAGATATTCGGTTTGGAAGTATAGGTACTCCGTAAGTTGTAGAGTGTAAGTGTAATCGATTCTCTCTCTCTCTCTCTCTCTCTCTCTCTCTCTCTCTCTCTCTCTCTCTCTCTTTCTCTCTCTCTCTCTCTCTCTCTACCTATCTCTATCTATCTATCTTTTTTTTATTTTCATTCACAACTTACTTGTGACAACTACGACGTGCAAAGATTGTGTCTCGTAATTTACGTACGTGGCACACGTGTGCGCAATATTTTATATAATAAAATTATTCTCCTATGAGCATGGCACACGAAACGTTTTTTGATTGTTTTACGTTTTCCGTCTCTTCACACGCACGCGCGATGTAACAGATTGCAGATGATGAATTTGCAGCACGGAACCACCGCGTTGGACGTGCAGGAGTTAACGTCGGCCTAATAGAGCATATATTACCCGGAGATGTGGTTAATTGATAATTTGGACGTTCGCCAAAGAACTTGTCCTTACCTAATGGCGTATTGTATGCGTCACATATACTCATTGCGTGCGTGGGTGCGTGAGTGCGTGCGTGCGAGCGAGCGTGCGTGCGCGCATGTGTGTGTGTGTGTGTGTGTGTGTGTGTGTGTGTGTGTGTGTGTGTGTGTGTGTGTGTGTGTGTGTGTGTGTGTGTGTGTGTGTGTGTGATACTCTTTAACTTTTTAACTTAAATGGTTAATTATTTTTGTTTTTAACTTATTAACTTATTCAGTTAAAATTTGTATTATTTTCATTTATCTTTATAGCTAAATATCGATATCGTGCAATTAATTTAATTGTTTTTTTTCGTCTAATTCTCAAAAATCTAAAAAATAAGTAGGTAGGTGTAAAGTAAATATTGTGGTCTTTTGTTTTTCATGTTTGAATGGATTGCCGGGAGGGAATCACCAAAGTATTATATCCACGTGAGAAGAAATCATATCAGTTTATTTTTTTTATATAAATGGATATCAATAATATACGGTAAATGCAATTCAGTGGACAAAGCATTTAGTCGTTCGAGATAATATATAACTACTGCCTATTCGTATTTCGTTATAAATACGAGTATGATGAGATTAGAAAATGATATAGGTAATTATTGATAATAATTACTACGTATTTCTAATAAATGGTATACTGTATAATCGAAATAATTGTTGGTAATATCACTGACTTTGACATAAAATATTAGGACTTACTGTAGTTGGAGGATTAGGGTATAAGGTATTTTGTAATTTTCGATTTTAGTTTTTTTTCATCTAGTAACAAAAATTAACATTTTTGTGTAATTAAATTATTTATTTTGCAATTCAGCTATAATTATTAATCTTAATTTATGTAAATATGTAGTCTATAAGTTTACGGTAACAATTTACAATGATACAAATTAATGTTTTATCTTTACCTAGTTTTAAGCATCTTGGTACATATTGGTATGAATAAAAATACTGGGGCACTTTATGACAGATATTATGTAGCTTGAAACATTTTTTAAACTTTTTTCTAACTGACTAAAGTTAATTTTATTTCCCATCTTAACTTTTAACCTATCGAGTTAGATTTTTTCTTTGTTAACTTTTAACTTTTAACTGTAGGCAATTTAATGGAATTAACTTTAACTTGTTACAGTTAATTATTTTCATTAACTTGCCCACCTTTGCACCACAGGGTGTATTGTGAATGGCATGTTAAGTCCGCACACATAATATATTATACATGGTTGTGAGCCCGGCGCGATGGCCACGGGGTTTTACACGACTCGGAGAACGCAACAGGTGCGCACGCGGTGCGGCGGCGTGTTAACGGGCGTTATGTATAGTAGTTATTATATCTATGCGACCACGTAAAGTCTTACACGTGCCGATTATATTGTTATTACGACTCCTCACAGGCCCATATTACCTAGTGTGACGTTCGAACGAAATGTACACCCGTAAATCGATCGTGAAATCTGAGGTGAACAGCAATAACATTGTACTGTTATTCGCAGCGAACGCAAAAAAAATATATTTATGAGGATTCCGATGTGAACGACCGGTAGTATACACGTGAGTGTATTCCGCACACCATTAGAACGTCAATTAGCACTACTTCATACACATCACCATGATTTCGTTTTTAATTTCGTGTAACCGTGCGAGCACTGTTATAATCGCTACATTTTGAGGTCGGCCGCGAATGTGCGCGCGAGAAAACTATTTGACGCGATGTCATACGGTTGGCTTGTATGGAATTAATGACGTATCTAGACGCTCTATACGAGGGTATGGTAATAATCATACCGAAATTACTGATTAATTAATATTTGATCGCGACTGGTCATATGTTTTGAAAAAGAACCGGATTTTCTCGAAGTATCGAAAAATGTGATCGTTACGTGTATCGTCGTAAGGTTTTACACCGTTCTAAGTTTGGTTGCAGTCTTAAAATTCTTTCCATCGCGTGATATTATGTTGAAAATCAGAATAAATACACGTCGAGTGATAAACTATTCACAGTCTTGGGGTAGGTATCTAGTAAACGAACTCATAACATACAAATTAAATGTTTTTGCCGATATTGAATTAGTACAATGACCTCTTTTGTGTTTAAGTTGGGATTTTCGCTTTTCTGCGCTGTGATTGATATTTTTAGTTTACGATGTGTATGCTCAAAGAAAAAAATATATTTTTAACAATTTAATGTCAAGGTACTTTGTTATAACATTACATAATATACTTAAATGTATTCTTTAATAGTTAGTTACATAGATAGGGAAAAACTTTTGTATGCCGGTTGACTTTTGAAAGATTATTGAGTTTCGAAAGTGTTTTTCGATGTATACGATTGGTTAAAAAAATTAATTGATATTGTCAACCGTTTAATAAATAAAACTTATTTTCTTTTTATTTATTATTAGTTAATTATCGCATTTGTTTGCAAGTGTTAATATAAATATATTATGTAAATTTATTTATTTATTTGTGTGTAAATACATGTTATTTTTGAAACTTTTATGTTCATAATTAATACAAATCACTTTATTTCGCACTCGAACACAATATGATTCACCACTTGAGCATTTGACACGTTTTAATACCACATATATTGTAATGGGTTTTTTTTTATTATATTACCTGAATTACTACATGGTTTTAACTACTCTGTTCGATTACTCGTATCATAAACGTACGGACAAAGAGTAAATTTCGTGTCAGATTAGTAGAAAATTAATTTTTACGTTATGTCTAAAACATTAATGCGGCAATTTGTCATCGTGTAACGTGTATTTTATATTTTCATTATCATTTAGCAAATATAACGGACGAGTCATATAAGTTAATGTTTCATAAATTCAGGTATGATAATCTATGTTGATTAATTAATATCGTTAGACATATTTCAATACTGACCCGTGTTTTCGGACACGTCGCCGTTCGCAATCAAGTTGAGTTTGGTTTTGACACTTTTTAAATTACAAAAAAAAAAAAAAAAAAAAAAAAAAATGATAATAATGAATTAATAATATATATATATATATATATGTGTGTGTGTGTATATGTATGTGTGTGTGTATATGTATGTGTGTATGTATATGTATAACAAACGCAAATGATTCATTTGTAACGTTCACTCATGATTATCCCATCGAAATCGTTGACGGGTAAAAAATATCCTAATTAATGGAATGTAAAAAAAAGAAACCATTTGGTATGAAGCCACAAATGGTGAAAATGGATTATAAATACGGCGATGCACGGTGCCAATTAATTATTTCTAATCTGGAATATTGGTGTAGCTGTTGAAATCCACAACTTCTCAGTTCAATCCAGCAATCATGTTCAATCATATAAAATTGAAACAACGCGTTTTATGCCAAAACTATTTGAATGATCGTATAGATATTTTACGAGAATTTGAGGACGCACGTTTAGAACACTATCTACTAGATTTATATCTAAATGTTAAATGATGGTTTTTGTGAATGTTCGTAAAAGTTATTTAAATGATCAAAACTAGATACCAGATGCCTCGTAAAAAATTGTCTAAATTGTCTTACAAAAAAAAAAAAAAAAAAAATTAAGTATCCATATCTGTATAATTGATATTTTATAAAAAATAATTTTTCCGATCTTTTAACATTTTATTAAACATGGACTTTATAACCTTCTTGTCTTAATTATGTTATATTTTACTATGTACTATTACTTTTAATTTTATTTTTCTCTGTTTTTCACTTGTGTTTTCTTCCTTCCTTAATTGTTTAGTTTAAGTTAAATTGTAAATTAACCATTGGGCTTGCCCGTATTATAATAATAATAATAACCAACTAAAAAAAGCAAACGCGTGTTTTCACGGTATAATCAGGTTTTGTTGTCACGTATGTTCAAGATGGTACGGAACTATGATTAAAAAATATATTTTATAATATTGTCGTTATATTCATGAGGTTTTAAAGAATAACAACGTACGATCGATCACAACTTCTTGATGACGCCGTGATTTCTGGGAGTTTTTATTTGAATTAAAATAGAATTTTGCTACAGGATGTGAAACAAGTTATTAAGTTTAGGCACGCAATTATACAGACGGGGGGGAGGGAGGGGTAGTCGTTTTAATCGACGAACATTGTTTAAGCCCACGGAAATATTGTGCGTCTATAAATGCGGGATTATAAATGTTTAATGGTATATCGTTAGATTAATTCGATTGATCAGGTAATTGCATTAGTACGTTGAAAACCGACAGAGAGTTAATGATATATGAACGTGTTTTTTGAATCGTTTATCGCATCTTTATAGATCCATGGGAGACGGTATGTCAGAAAATATTACAGGTACGAGGTATGTGTCTGATGTCTATATAGGTGCTTAAGACGACGAATGCCGCGCGATCTTCGGCTTCGTCTCTCAAACACCGAACAGTGTAATATGACTTGTACAGTTGTATACCGAATATAACGGTGAAACTAAATCGGTGACACACGTGTCGTCGTAGCGAAGCGATTGAATCAAGTTTAATCCGGTAAACGATATATATTTATTAGTTATTGCTATAAACAAAAATATTTAGCGATTCGCACGCGATGCTGTTCACGGTCTGACGGCTGGAATAACAATTTCATTAGGATACGATTTAATCATTAGAATGTTCACGAAATTGCGCTTTTTTTCGTCCTACACGTATTCGCACAATAGTTTAGGTTAGGTGTATTATTTAATGCAGAGATATCCATTATTTAAGTTTTTTTCAGAGTGAACCGTATTAGAACTTTGTTTCAGCAATGTAGGCAAAACATTATTCTAAGAGACCAAGAGGAATATGCAGATAATTAAATTGAAGAGGGATGAGAGTCGTTTTAGGCCAATCAAAAAATAACTTATTAATGACTTCTGATCATGTACAAAGCGTTATTGAATGAGCACGGAATTTTTTCGGTATCAGTAGTCAGTTCTTGAGAACAATACTCGAATAAGTAATTTGTGTTTTTTTTTCTATAAAAAATTTAAATCACAATGTTTTTATAACGAACATCTATTTATACCTATATTTTAAATATATCAGTAAATTTGCTGAGCCGGTTGGAAAAGTTTTGGTGGGCCGTATAATATGTCAGAGATCTCTAATTGAGTGTATATGCTGTATTATGTATATTATATATGTTTCGGCTTTATCGTACCTATATTTTTCATGCACATGGAGTAAAATGATACATTATATTTATACCTATGTATGTGTGTATGTAATGATTAAAATGGCCGCGAAGATGTCCATCGCACGCGTGGCAACGGTGAAACGATGACGAAAACTAATATAACGTCGTTGGTTTGGGTTCGTGCCATTATATGCATGTGTATGCCGACGTGCGATGTACACGTCCGATATATGCACGTTTAAGTACATAAACGTTTATCATATTAAAATATATCAAGTATGTGTACATGTGCGCGCGTGTTTGTTTATGTATGTGTGTGTGTGTGTGTGTGTGTTGGTATATGAACAATCGCAACGGAAGTTTATCCAGTCGCCACTACGAACGTTTCCATGTTAAAATGTGCACATAGTATCAATCAACGCGTGTGTAAACACATGGACATATTTATATACGGGTTTAATTCGACGTCTCGATTACAGTTGTCACGCCGATCGATCTATGTAAGTAAATCGCTAAATTGTAATTTACAAAATAATTATTACGTTACAGGTTGACCTGTAGGACGTATCGCGCGGGTTCATATTTTTTATTCATTGCTGTGATAGTTAAGTAAAGCAAGCATAAATAACTCTATGCAGTATGTATCAATGTATGGGTAGTATAATGTATTATATATATACCTACTTAAAAACGCGGATAATCTAATAACATTGTACTGTCAATCATCATCGATCACCGCCACCAGAGCAGCAGCAGTGGTATCGTTACCTAAATTATTCCATTCGATTTGCATAGAAACGTATTGTGTGTAAACATGTACGAGCGCAATTTTATTATTATTAGGTTATATTCAGTATGTGTGTACATGATATCTATGCGTGTACACACACACACACACACACACACACACACACACACACACACACACACACACACACACACACACACACACACACACTATATATATATATAGGTATATAAGTATATAATAATACAATACACTCACCACAGTCGGACGTAAGCCGAGCTCAGTGAGAGGATAAGTTATTCCGTTTCGTACGTGATTCAAATACGCCGTAAAAGTATTAATTCAATTTAAAGATGTATCACGATGAATGAATAATGGATGCCACCACAGTAACTGCCCCAAACATTTTCATTTTGTTTAAATTCGGAGAAAAAAGATTCGCACACTTGTCGCATTAAATATAGTTTGTTGTTTAAAAGCTTACCTAATAAATACGCGTCGTGGTGATCCGTTTTTAAACGCTGTAATATTATTTAATCTCTCGCAAGCCACTGTCGGAAGGTGTAATTCCTTCTACTTAATAGCAAGCACGTAGCTAGGAATATACAACTAGGGCGGCCTAACTAAGGCCTAAATGAATCTTAGATGGTAAATTATTATTATTGACGTAAATTGACTATGTTTCGAAATACAATGATTTTTTAAAAACTTACAGAACTAAGAATATTGTTCGTTTTATAGACAACACAATAGTACACAATCGTAGTTATAAAATAAAAACTATTTTGATTTTTTTTTTTTTTTTGGAATATTCTTCAATGAATACATTTTCTATAAATGGTTTGATCAATTTTTGTATGATACATGATTGTTCATAGGGTAGTAAAATTTCATGAAATTTATTTTCATTAAATATTTCATGAAAATTTCATGAAATATATAATTTGAGTGAAAAATAAAAATTTTGTTTCATTTTGAAAAAAAAAAATGTTTGTTTCATTTCAAAAATATAATGCTTTATGTTTTATTTATTATGGAATACTATTTGTATATTAATTGTACTAAAGAGAAATAAAAACTAATTTATATAAATTAACAATTAACACCATAATAGTTTATAGTTATTATAATTTATAAACAATTGATCAAGGAGGTAACAGACCAATAGTCATTGAAACACCTGAAGAAATTTTACAAAATATTGATGAATTTATAAATAAGTGGCCAGTAGTTCCATTACTCAACAGCTATGACATTATTGCACAAGTTTCTCATCAAAAAAATATATTGGTACTTAGTGAGTTAGTGAACATCCACAACAACACAATAACAATCTAACTATAGTGAAATAATTTGACAGTTATAATGACTATACATAAATAAATCTATCTATAACTTTTTCTAAATCTTAAGAATTTGAAGTTATATTTTTTTATTCTCTTTATTGACCAATTTGAAATTCAGTGCAAAGTATTGGTTTAATTTTAATATATCTACTTGAATTGATATATTTACGTTAACTTAAAGTTGTAAAAATCATTTTTTTATAACTTTCATAATGGGTTATGTTCTGAAATATTTGTTTAATTTATCAGAGATACATTCTTAAATTAATTTTGTATGCCCTTATATTATTTTAGGACTCCCCAAGGAAAGAGACCCTGACTAAGATGGGAAGACTAAGTCAGGAAGGACGTACAAGTGACAGACCCAAGTGCCGATTGGAAGGTCTTAGCGTTGGATAGAGTGAAATGGCAAGATATATGTTTGAATGTATGATCTTAATGGTCGATTACAGACAAGAAGAAGAATGCCCTTATATTATATTAAAATAGTCATAGTTAAAAATTTTACTAATATATTAGTATAAATAATTTTTTCGGTAACACTTTAAAAAACTAACAATTACATATTTTTGACCTAAATATGACAACCAAGATTTGTGGTAACCAGTAAACAGATTAGGGTGGCTAGGCCATTTATTAAATATCTGCCCGTTAAATTAGCCGAACCTGAGCATCCTAAATCTTATCAAGTTTATTATGCGCGTTTATGTTGTGTATGGTATACTCGTATATTAAAACAATTAGTTCAGTTGGGTTGAATATTTAGAGTTTGGTTTTCGCCTCGGTTTTAAAAAAAATTTCAGGATACAGACGAATTTTCCGTCGGTCGTATATTGAAAGTATTTGACGTACTGCTGTTGTTTTAAGTGCAAGATAAAACGTTTAAATTGACTAATACATTTTACTGAGAACTATTTCAAATGAATTTCATGTAATCTCCAAATGAATAATTGAAATGGAAGCTCATTGCACGCAGAGGAATAAAATTAGTTTCAGGAGAACGCAACAACTTTTAATAAAAATTTGAATACTTTGCAAACGAAACGAGTTGTTTTCTATAATATAAGATGATATTATACAGTAAGAATAGTGAAAATTAGTACCGCAAATAATCGAAATACAGGAATATATACAAATTAGCATGATTAATTTATTTTATAATATTCTGCGGTTATTAACGATTGTTAACTATCTAATTTTTGAATTATTGCGTAAACAGTATATATTTTATATACATTATACATACTAGAATTTACTTGTGATTAAATAATAAAAAAAAACACGCACATAATAATCGCGATTCCATAATTATCGTTTACTATTGACAGAAAATTTCTCAACATCGAGGACGAGCGTTGACAGTAAAATTACTGTGTCATAAATTCGAATGACACATGACTGAATATGATGGTTAAATCTAAAACTTATATTGACCAATGGCGATTTCATATCAGACCCTTCATTGTAAAACTCGTAAATAGAATTAAATACATATTTGTTTAGACGCGTTGAAACCGATTGTCAAACTGACAGATGTAAATAAATAAAATGTGTTATCATTAACGAACTTAAACTACAGTGTGATAACGTGGACGAGCATAATAAGTACATAACGTGATACAAAAAAGTCAAATTATCCAGGAAACTATGACCCCAGAAAAACATTAGCAATGGAAATTCACAGGGTTTTTGCTTTTTCATCTTCATTATCATCTTTTTATAAAACTCGAAACAATGTAAATACTAAATAACTGTACCTAAGTATTTGATTTCTTTCTTATTCGATGGTTATAGATATGACAGATATTTCAAATTATAAATAATAGGAGCAAAAAAAAAAATTAATTCGCGCTCCTTACATTTTAGAAAATCGAGTAAAAAAATTCATTTTTGATTTTGAGTACTAAATTTTTTTCTTCCCTATTTATTATTAAGTCACTTGTTCTAGAAAAATAGCAAAATGAGTGAGGAAAAATATTATTTTCAAAAAATTATTTCTTTATTTTGATTCATTTTAATCGAAAATCGTGTCTTTGATCATATTATATTTTTGAATTTTTTTTTGGACAGATCAAAAGTATCCTAATTCCAAGAATTTTCCTGTAACATTTTATTGAATAACTGAAAAATATCAGTGGGATTTTTAATTTCTTAAGATAAACAAAACTTTTCAACGAAATAATGTTGATTTGTTTAGATTGTATGACGGCGTTTCAACACTGTACCATAAAACGTACGAATCAACCGACTATTCATTATAATGTATCATTTGAATCACCCTGTATAGAGACCGAGTGATAAAATTATGTCAAATAAAAAAGCCCTTGTTCGGTTTTATATGTATGAACAAAGGATAGTTTTCTGTATGTAACCTGTGTAATGCTTGCTATGGCAGCCCCTTCAGTTTTCTGTTGTTTGCGTTTCGTGTGTGTGTGTGTGTGTGTGTGTGTGTGTGTGTGTGTGTGTGTGTGTGTGTGTGTGTGTGTGTGTGTGTGTGTGTGTGTGTGTCAATGGTGGACCTAGGATTTTATTTGGGGGGGGGGGGTAATATTTTTTTACATCAGTACATTTTTTTATAAAAACACTCATATTAGTATAATGGTATAGTTACATTCTTATACATCTTATGGGTCAAGGGGGGCAGGCCCCTCTGTCCCCCTTAAATCCGCCACTGGCGTGTGAGTGTATGTGTAAATAAAAATAAGTTAAATTTAATATGATACGAATATGAGTAGAAAATGTTCTTCCTGACGTTGTTTCAATAAATTATTGATTATTTTATGATTATTAAATGTTTTTAATCTACCCACTAATAATTATTTTTAGGAAATTAGGCAGGGAGCTTTATTACTTATCACTTGGTTTGGGACTTGTATGCAATTCGTTGTTTTTTTTTGTGTTTATAAAGCGTCATAAATGGAAAATAAATTGCAGGTAATACGGAAATGATTTCGATGTGAATTTTATTTTGAATTTTTTAACGTCTTTTAAAAATGCTTAAATCGTCCACATCCATATTATTAAAATATTATTTAAAATTTTTTTCAATCCGAAAGAAGCATATTTTAAAATAGATTTTAATAGTATTTTCTTTAAAGATTTTTCACGCGTTTTCAAGATATTTTTTGCGCTTTTTCCGGGCATCTAAAGCACCACTAGCCTCACTCGTCGTTTTTATGAGTAAAAATAATACGGCAAAAATCAAAATGCAAAATTACGTGGCAAACGTTTTGTATGTAGCCGTTGGGTGGGAAAAATCGTCAATACAGCTATATACGCGTGTGTGTGCATATATCCATACCGTGTTTATCCGTGGGCCGCGTACAATATCGTCACACGCGCACATGCGTGACGGTCGCAACAGGTCCGGTGGCCGGCGTACGCGTCCTTATGTACCTACCAACGACAAAACGCGACCGACAAAACACACGGTTGCGGTTGCAGGATACTAAAATATTACTATCGCGTGCTCGGTATTGTTCTCTCGATCAGTGAAGACGTTATCACTGTGACGATGTATAAAATATTATATAGTTGCGGGTGACGACGCGGTCGAGGTCTTTTGTCGTCGTGTGATGATATTATAATAATTACGATAATACGACTCTCGGTCGTCATAAAACACACACACTCGCACACCGGTCGTTCGGGTCGGCGATCGTTTCGTGTCGTGTCCGGTGATGGCGGCGCGGCGACGGACTCGGGCGGCGCGACGGTATATCGTTTTATGCGCGGCGGAGGATCTCGCGACCACTATATATACGCGTGTTATAATAGATATATATTGTACACACGTAACCTGCCGCGGTATATACATATTAAGGCGGCGGCGTGGTGGAAACGAACGGTCTCGCGAAACGGCGGCAAACGACGTGCGCGATATTACACAGATTCGGACGAGACGGACCGCAGAATCCGGGACCCGTGGCACGGGTGGGGAAGCGTTTTCCCGTGTGTTTTTGTGTGTGTGTGTGTGTGTGTGTGTGTGTTTTTTTTGTGTGTGTGTGTGTGTGTGTGTGTGCTCGTAGACGCGCACAGGCCGTATAATATAAAATATACGCGTGTTATCGCGCCAACGGACGAGGTGTATTGTCGTTTCGAGCCGCGCGTACTCGAAATCCGGCGCACGTACCCGAAGACCGGTCTTACCCGCGCCAGCGTGCTGCAGGTCAGGAACGACCACGTGACGCTCTTGTGCCGGTTATCACCTATAACGACCACCTGTTATAATACCCGTCGTCGTACGCGCGGCGCGGATTCGCGCGCGCACGTCGTCGTATAATTTGTTTTGTTCGCCGCGTATCGTGTCTTTTTCAATTATAACACTAGATATACGTACGTATATATATTATACCGGCTCTCCGTTCCCGTGTTCCGCGTCGCGGATTCGATTACGCCGATGGATAACGGACTTTTTTTTCGCCATTCGACCGGCGTATCGGCGGATCACGTGCGCTCGCAAACCAGTATTTACCGAGGTGAAAATATTATTGGAAAAAAAAAAATAATAATAATAACACATGCGCAGACACAGTGGGTATGTTTACCAACGAATTGCGCGCAAGGACACGCGAGCTGGAATAACGTAAATAATACGCGGCGTTATCTGAAATTCCGACGGTACGTCAGGTATTTTTATTTTTATTTTTTTCGAGACTATGCGGTTTTATTAAAATTTTCCAACACGTCCGTGAACTCGACTCGCCCACTCATTCTTGTATGACCTAAATTATTGCTTAAATTCACCAAATAACATTAAATAGTGGGAAAAAAAACCCCGATGAATTTTGAGGGATTTACGCGTGATAATGATAAATACAAAATATAAGGTCATACAATAAGGAGCTACAAAAAAAAAAAAATGAATGTACAAGTACGTATTTTCAGTAAACTAGATTTTTCAATAATCTGACACCTTTCTGAACCCAAACGTGTCGGATCGCAAAGGTTACGCTTTATACAAATCGGCTGTCCAAAACTGAAATATTTACTTAGTACCATTCAGAATATTCTACAAGAGAGCCGGTTTACTAAACATTGATAAGTCGCTGTCTTATGATAAACTTGTACAGTAGCATGTCGAACCAAAGAAAACATTATGATTTTATTAGGTTTTTCAATATACCAACGACGCTAAACAAAATTCAGAATTCGAAAAAGCGGTATTTACTGTATTTTGGTTTGAGACAGTCGAAATGTTGGGAGTTACCCGTCGATAATCTACAGACCACATTTGCGGGACGTGACCGACGTAACCTGGCATACGTGGACAGATTTAGCCGACTACGGTTTGAACGTTATTTACGGGCTTGTGTGGTGATTGAAATACGTACTCGTATTATGTTAAAGTGTCGTTAGTGGTACATTTTACGGTTTTTATTCGGTTTTCGGCATTTCTTTCTCAAGTCTGTGAAAACTATCGAGAAATGAAAGAAATGAACCCTTAAAGTACCATCCATGAGTGATTTTCGATGTATAAAGTAACTGGATGAAACTTTTTTTGACCAAAATAAGCGTTGACAGAAAAAAAAATAAACATCGTTGTAAACTCAATAATAGATCCTTCGCTTCACTTAGAATCTGAAATGAAATTATTTTCTATTAAAAATGTAGATGTGTGACAAGCGTTTGAAAACCATACACGAAAATTAAAATGAATTGCCGCGGTGCAGAAAATATCGTCCGGTTTTACGAAAAGAGGAATGCGACGACGAGCGATTAGCCGGATGAGCTAGACCAGAGATGGCCAACCCGCGGGCTGCATGCGGGCCGCCAAGGAAAGTTTTGCGGCCCGCGACATTTATCAAATATTTACAAAAAAAAAATTATTTTTGTGTCGATAGAATATTCTGGAATGTCCGCGCAACGCGATATCTGTATTATTAACAACGTAATCGCAACAAAATTTACCTAACAGATGAAAACTTGCAACACCAATTACGGTGTTTCTATTGATAAATAATGCATTTCTATTGATTTAAAAAAGCCTAGTGAACGAGTTGAGAAACAAATATCTCACTAAAAGTAATGTTTACTCCATTTTTTTCTCCATTTTTTTGTGTTAAATACTTAAATATATTTTAATTTTTTTTTAAATACGTTTATAATTTTATATGTGATCTAATTTTGAATGAAAAAATATAAATATATATGATTGTATTAATATTTTGGCTGATGACCTTTTTTTTTTTTTTTTTGGCAATACTATATGTGGCCCGCAGGATTGTTATGTATTTACAAAGTGGCCCGCAAGATCATTTGGGTTGGCCATCCCTGAGCTAGACCGTGGAATATCCGGGACCGAAAGAGAAGCAGGGTCCGGGGATCATTTCCTCAATCGCCACGGCTGCCGGCGACTACCGTTTCGGACGCGTGCGTTTTGTGCTGACGCCGCCGCCGCCGTGAAATCGAAATCGCAATTTCGTACCTGGCTGAAGACCGGTCTCATATCAAGCACGAGTACAACTGGACCGTACGCGCGTACTGCTGCGGGCCAGCAACACTTATAAGCACGAACGTTTCCTACATTATTTATGTTATGTTTATGTATCGCATACGCCCGTGTACGCGTCGCGAATCCGCAAACAACCGTCATCGCATAATTTGTTTGTTTACATGCGCTGCACCACGGCCTCACCGGTGCCACGGGTGGTGTTTTTCTTAAACGTTTATACTCCCGGCCGCGTTTTCGCGGCGCCGCCCACGTCGAGTCTCGTGTGGATTCGATCACCCGACTTACAATGACGACGTGAACTACGTATAAGTCATAAATATTGTGTGTGAATTCACCATGTTGGTTTAGGGTTCCGGACTCCACCCGAAATTTGAGGAGAGTAGAACAAAATATGTACTATTAGTTGAAAATGTCTATTGAAAATGTATATTGTAGTAGGGAAAACTCGGATTAAAAAGAGTGTTGAAAAAGCTATAGTTTGGGTAGACTTATGCTTAGGCTTTAGTAGATGGAATTTTATTGTTTATTTACAATTCGGTAATTATGTGAGTGCAAATAAAAAAAGACAGAAATATCAAAATTTTGATTACAAATGTAAGATATGTTTTATTAACTAGAACGTCAAAATTAAAATTAAATATTTTTGATATTTAGAGTAATTTTTTAGTTTCTAGTGCTTTTACTTTTGGAATTACGAACAGATATTTAAAATAAATTCTTTCAAAATGTATTTTTTAACATATTTCATTGATTTTACTCAATTATTGGTTTTGATATTTTCCTTATGCTTGGAAATACAATTGAAAATTTCTTATGATGATCTTTTTTTAAAATCACTAACTAGATCAGCTAAAACAGTGATTAAATACGAGTTCATTAACGGAAAAAAAGGCTTATTATAAAACAAATACTTTTTTCGCTTTACTCAGAACCTTAAAGTATAGTGCATGCTGATGGTAATATATACAAATCATATTTAGATATTTATATAAAAATTTAATTTTAGAACGATGAATTGTGTTTTTAACAATGATAATAACGAGTTTTTATGATTTTAATATAATCAATATTGATTCGGGCCCTCCGAAATTTGTTTTCATTTATGACCTTGACGGCAGCGACACAATACTCGTCAAATTGAACCTAAAGTTGAATCTGTTTTATACATTGGCTACCAACAGCGCCTAATTTTGTGTGGGCCGTGTTAATTTTAGTTTTTACACTGAGAATATTTTTATGTCATACGTTCATTTAAATTTTATTTCGTTTCATATTATTTTAATTTTGTTCCTGTGCGTTTGCTCATCATCACTGCGAACCATTCCGTTAATCACATTTTATTTTTTACTCGTGCATATACTGATGTTGTATATTATATACCTGTCTACACATCCCCGTGCGTGAAATTATGTAGCGTAAAATTAAAGCGAGATTATTTCTACGATAATTTCATTGCTAATTTTTATAATTTTCATAATGGCTTGAGCGTAAAAAATAAACCAATTTTCATTAATAGTGAAATAAACACAGACTATTAATTTATTTATACAGTTTTCTGTTGTGTTTTATACGTAGGTAGTATACAATGGCCGGGCAGAGTGTATATATTTTTTTTGTCACTGACCGTCGGTATTGAGCGTTGTGTTTGTCGGCCCGGATATTGTACTACCTCACCCCTTGATCATACACTCTGACCGTAAATCATGTAGGTACGCGTGTGAGTGAGGCCGAGCGAATAACGGACTTTTCCGCATTTCGACCGCGAGTAGGTACTCAAAAAACACATATAATAGGTACGTATGTATTACACATTACGATGCGCGCACACGAACCAGTATTTATCTAGGTACGAGTATTGCAAATAACAATAATAATAACATCGTCAACAGGTAATATACAACGTACGAGTACCCGCTGTTACGTGCGAAATATATGCACGCGAACAATAATGACGAAAATAACACTACTACTACTACTACTACTAATAATAATAATAATGATGATAATGTTCGGAAGCGACCGGTCGGCCATAGTAGACCTGCAGTTTCGCGAGACGTGACCGGCGTCTCGGCGGCCGACGCCGCCACGGCACCCGGATTTTCATTTCTCGTCGTCGTGTTTAGAATAATAATAATAATAATAATAATGAGAAAAAAATGTACGCGCGCAAAAAGTGGTTCGTCTTCGCATCGCAATACGTTATACATTACGTATGAAAATAAAATAATATACACTCGTACATATACATTCATAATGATACCACTACGGCGCGCGCCTACGCCTCGGGTTCCCGTCGGTATAATTTGCGAACGGCCGGTCGGTCAGCCTCGTCGGTTTTACCACTGTGCGTACCTACCTGTGTGTCTGTGTATGCTCGACCACGTGATACCGTTTTCTTCGGTATGATAATGTATAATATTTTTTTTCCTCATCTCTTTTTATATTATTATCATTTTGTTTCAAAACATACCTACGGAAACCTGTGGCTTGAGCATGGTATACGCACGCGTTTCGTGTCCCGGGCCAAGGACGCGCGCGGTCGATGTCGCGTCTGAACCAGAGATGTGAGGCTGAAAAGTTTCTGAACTTTTCAAGTGAAACTTTTCGTGAAATTTGAAAAGTTTCAAGGCTATTGAAATGAAAAGTATTGAAACTTTTCAATATCAGACATTTAATTTCATAATCGTACGTATACAGTATACACCAATAGTTAGGTAATAGAACAATAGTTTTAACCCGTCATCAGTGGCGTCCTCTAAAATCACGCGAGAGGTGGCATCGGTCTTTTTGACCGAACTATACAAAATGATAAATTTTGATCTCAAATCGACCACCTACTTCAATTAATAATTTTTGAAGTTACCACAATATGTTTATAATACGTATTACGAAATACCACATTACATAAATTTAATATTTTTTTCATTTTATTTTTATATTTTTTTATAGAACCTTGGAAGTAAAATTTGTTTTTAAAAACACGAATAAAATCAAATGGGTCTAACCAAGTACGATATAAATACCCAAAATATAGAATTATAACCTGTGTAAATAACTATATGTTATCATCAACATTCGATGTTGGTACTAAAAATAAATAACAATGAAACTAAATGTGTTAATACGGTCAAAATAATGAGCACGTGAACAGTGGCATCGGTCATTTCGACCGATAAATTATTAATTAACGGTATTATTCCGTGTAAACAACTCAAAATTAGAACAAAACACAAATAAACTACTCTATATTGGTAGGAGGAAAGGTATTTAAGTCAAAAAGAATATCAGTGGTCCCAAACAAATATGATTTATAATATTAGAAAATTGACGGTCAAAAAGACCGAAGCCACTGATGACGGGTTAATATCTATGATTTAATTTGTTGAAAAAGTTTTTTTGTTTAAATGTTACTTTGTTTTTTTATTGACCTGTTAATTAGTTACATACCTACATTATATGCTTACAAAGGTTGTTTATATATTTTATAGTGTTACATAACTATTTAATATTGTGAACTATTGAGACTGTTAAATAATAATTTCTTAATCTATGTTGAGAACAGTTAATATTTAAGTTGGTTATAGACTTAAATAATTTTTAAACAAATTAAAGGTGTATAAAAGTGTTAAATCAAAAGTCTCATTTTTTTTTGAAAAGTTTCATGAAAATATGAAAAGTCTCTGAAAAGTTTCAACAGGTCTATGAAAACATGAAATTTTACATATCTGGACTCTGAACGCCCGAACGCGCGCTGACGGCTTGCGCGGTGATCTCGTTCACCGTAAGTGAGCATCGCCGATTGTTTCTGGCGTACCGATAATCGGTTTTCATTTTTCACTCGGTGCACTGCACGGACGGTGGATGGCGAAAACCGAGAGCGATGGAAAATGGAACGAAAAAACACGAGCCGCCTTCGACATCGTTGTACAACACGGCAAAGGACGACTGGGTCGACCCGTCAACTCCTACGACCGTTCGTAGATACATAAATAATATCGTACAGCGTTCTAATGCGGTACGGCATGATACAACGCTGTTCGAGTGTGGAATTGTTTTTAGATTTTCATCCCGAAAAATGGCCGAGGAAATTAAACCCTACGAAAAGCGTATACCTAATTACTTTTTCTCTTTTACGCGTCTGAATAAATAATGCTAACTAATCAAATCATTCAAATATCGAGCATTGCAGTAAAACGGCTTTTGTGCACTATTTTAAATCACTCTTTGATTCTCCATCAAGAATTAAATGCCGTGTCTTTGTGATTGCGCTTTATACTTTACCACTCTGAACAATAATTTATTACTCGATTGAATATTATATTATTTACGTTTTGTAATATCAGGAGGACGACGACAGTGGCTGTGAAAATCATCACGATAATATAATATATTCTTTTTAACGACGATAGCATAATTAATTTTACACGACTATCTGCGGAGTCGCGTGATTTATACTTACTGGAAATGGGTTCGCGTGATCTAAACGAATTCACACACGCAGTTACGCGAAAAATCACATCCCGGGTGACAATGTTTCTCGTTCCGTTAATTATGCACGATTATAATGAAGATATTACATGGCGCGCGCAACCAGAGCCCTTGATTACGTACCGTAAATTTATCACTCGATTCCCACGCGAGACCTGACGGGGAATTTTTTCAAATTATTTAAATTCATTTTTTTTTTTTTTTTGATTTTTACGCCATGATATTTACTCTAACATATCCCAGTGAGCATTTCACCGAGCGTGAGCTAAATCGTGCGGGTTTCCGTTTTCGACGCTACTAAAACTGCCGGCACACGGAAACTTCATTCGAACATTCTCTTCTTCCAGGTTTATATATAACGAACGTTCAGAGCAGATATTCCGATTTTCCGAGGTTTTGTTATATACACTTGGTCCATCATACACCCCGGCCACCGTCGTTGATGCCCCTAGATGGTTTTGTGAAAAATCGCGATGGTGTGATGATTTTATAGAATTACGAATCATTCGATAGAATGATGTACACTTTGTAGTCGAATCAAATACGCGTAAACGGGTTTTCGCGTCGTTATTGTTGTTTTTATGAAAACTACATACGCAATGTTTTAATAAATATTACAGCATCATGTTCGATTTTATATTATTTTAACGCGTACACGGGTGTTTTCAATATTTTTGTATTTTCAAGGGAAAGATGTTTGAAGATTAAAAAGCTGTTTAGGTAAAACGACATTTTATTTTGACATTAATTTTGATATAATTATTAATTAAATATTATCTTTGGATGATAAGTTGATTTCAGCAATCCTGTTTAAAAATTATAGTGTTTAGTGTCAAATCAAATAATAACTATAGTAAAGTTTCGAATCTAATAATAAAACTTAACAACAAAGTCCAATACTTAGCGTTGTAAAAGTTTAAAATCACACGCAGATAGCATAATTTTACGCGCAGTTTTATATTGCTATTTGGAAAACCGACACGGATCGCCTCGTGAAACGAGCGAAAAGTTGCGAGGAATGGTTCGACGAAAACGTGTGAAAATAATATACAGCTACCTGCTGTACGGTCCATATTATGATCAAAATGACACGATGTGCTTTTTGACGGTATCTTAAACGGGCGATAGAGCATTCTAGAAAATCACGGTACATTTTGCGGTGACCGTGTCAATCATGTTGGCCGGTAGCGTAATTACGAGAGAGCGGGCTAAGAGACCGTCTGAGTTCTGATATACAGACGATGGCGAAGTCATTCGAATCGTTGTTACGAATGCAATATGAAACTAATATTTGTTTCGGAAAACCACCGATTAATAAACAGAATGCTAGAAGTACACACGATCCATGATGAAAGATATGCATATGTGATATTCAAAATTTTATTTAAATATCAAAACACAGGCAATTTCACTGGCTAATATCCTTTGTGTTTCTTTCTGTCGGCCGGTTTTTATAGTAGGTACGTCGTCATAGTATGGTCAACGGCATAATTCTAAATACCGAATTATCTAAATAAACTTTAAATTATAAAATGCGCACATTGGTATTCAACCAACATTAGATAATCTGTTCCTCCCTATTTAATGATTAATAATATATTGTAAATGTTTATTAATTTTTTTCGTGTCACTCGATTTATTTAATAAATGGTTTACAAGATAATACATTTTATTCGCAAGCTTAAAACCCGTGGAGGGTATAAAATTATGACGTCGACAAGTACGGAGCAAAGAAAATGAAAAATACAGATAAAATATATTATTTTCCTTTTTGTTTTGTTTTTTTCTTCTGCGAAGATAAAACCCATTACCCTATGTTAGTGCCGGGCTGAGACTGGAGTCGTAAAACGGTATGCGTGTTTTATTCATAATATTACTGCCGAGTTTTTTTTTTCAATCACGCCACAACATGTTACCCGTACAATGTGGATGATAATAATATCGTCACATACAATATTCCGAAAAAATAGGTGTTCCCCTGTTCCTCCGTCCCGCTACAGTCGAACATCGAAACGGATGATCGTCTCGGCGAATGCTCGAGCGTCGTTACGTGCGGACTACAATGCGATTTCCGCGGCCGGAGCTTTTTGAATTAGTACACAAACAACGCATGCCATGACTATACGTTGACGAATCGACAAGATTGTTTTAAAAAGGATATCGAATAACATACGAAAAAAAGGAACAAAGCGACCCGCGACAACACGACACGGATGATTGCACGTTGATTGCGTGCGTTTCTCAACCGACGGTAGCACTGTATACATCGAACTATCTCCCGGTATCGTGTAGTTATGTTCTCGTTTTATTTCTCAGAAAATTAATCCAATCACTTATTGTATACCAAGACGTGCGCATATTTAATGTTCAGGTGTCGCAATTTCGATTTTCATTAAACCACAGACGCGCCACAACTCCGTGTGTACGCACACGCACACACACACACACACACACACACACACACACACACACACACACACACACACACACACATTTACAAACCTATATGTATATTTGTTAATTGTTTCTATCAGATACGTACTCGCGTATCGGATTTACTTTACACAGCCGCCGTGAATTCTGAGTAAATACATCAGCTGACAGGAGTTTCATTTGGCAGTGGAACTCCCCCAAATATCGAGCTAGCGTCTCCTGAGACATACTTATACATTCAACTTGTAGTCAGCGTCGTGTTCGTAGTTTTCATCGAGATTCGTCTGTGCCGATAGAATCCCCTATGCACTTGAATTATAGTGTCGAGAAGAATATTATATAAAAGAGAAAAACACCAGCAACAGAAAAAGCTATAATAATAGCTGACAGTAATGACTGCAGCAGATAGTGCAGTATCTGATGAATCTGCAGAAGAACGGGACAAAGGAAAAGCTTGAATTTGTGCGCCCGGTAGTATACGTGAATACATTGAGTTTCGATCACAAATAAGACTAAAAGTTATCAAAAGATTAAATAAAAAAAAAAACATTAACCATACACAAATCGCTTGACACATATTATGTATTATTGTGTGTGTTATATTTTATATTGTGTATATATTATAATGCAGGGTGTTTCACGAGGATTTGACATGTTGAATAACTTTTGTTCCATTCAATATTTTTAACTTTTTTTTTTTTTTAAATGAATACTATAGCTTAGCGCTACAATAAAATTGCATTCAAATTTTTTTTTTATTTTTAAAACTCAAATTTCAAAATTTAAAATTTTATTTTAGAGTTTGAAAAAAAAATCAAAATAGCCATTTTGTAGACATGACTTTTAAAAAAATTTTGGTGTTTGAAATTCTTATAAAGGTTGATCCGTTAGTTTTATATGATTTTTTAAAGTTTACGAAAAATCGAATTAAATTGCTTCTGATACTATCTGATGCTATCTGATAAACGATACATATAATAATATTTTTCGTAAACTTTAAAAAATCATAGAAAATTAACGGATCAACCTTTATAAGAATTTCAAACACCAAAATTTTTTTTTAAATCATGTTTACAAAATGGTTATTTTGATTTTTTTTCAAACTCTAAAACACAATTTTAAATTTTGAAATTTGAGTTTTAAAAATAAAAAAAAAATTTAATGTAATTTTATTGCAGCGCTAGGCTATAGTATTTATTAAAAAAAAAAAAAGTTAAAAATATTGAATTGAACAAAAGTTATTCAACATGTCAAATCTTCGTGAAACACCCTGTATATGATGATAAAATATGGTCTAGTTATTATAGTTAATGGTGTTCAATATAATTTATATTATGTAAAATACACTTGTCGTATCGAAAGTTGCTGCTGATACAAATTCACATTGTTCAAAAATGCTTTCATAAAATTAAAGTATTTGTTTAAAAATCAATGAATAGAACAAAAATTATCGCAATTAACTAATATGTCGGAATTAAGTTCAGAAAATGTGGACCAAACACTTCTGGGGAATCCTATTTTATAAAATCTATAATGTATTTACCTATGATATATAATTAATTTTTAATCTGACGCTTTTATACATAGTCATAGGAGTATAATGTTAAATGTAGATGATGTAATTGAAACATTTACGAAAGAAAATAAACTACACATTTATTTAATACTGTAAATGAATGAGGGTATACTTTAATCAAGTTATACATTTGTATTTAAATTTTATTAAAATTAAAACATTAATAATTTCTGTCAATGTTGTTGGATCAAAATGAATTCAATTAATTTTACTTTAAATTCGTGAAAAATTTACTAACTCATTTATATCATTAAATTGTAGCACATTTTGATTTAAATTGAGTAAAACATGCAAAAAAAAAAAAAACAAAATTCCTTTTAATACACAAAAAATAAAAGCCCTTTTATTACCTCCGAGTCTCATGTACGTGCACCGTAGTCCGTATTACACCAATCGTATCACGTTTTTGATATTCCTTTACAGACAATGGAGTTTTATGTAGCACAGACAATTGACCGCAGAGGGTCCACTGAATAAATTTTAACATAAATAGTACGTTAGCAGATAATTTGGCGTTAACGCGTGGAGGCTCAGGATGTTCTACAAGGATTAAACAATGACGGTCGTGACCCATTAAATTTGAATTTTCTTCTCGTATTAAAAAAAAATAAATATTATTGTCTTTGGAAATTTCGATAATTGCATTTTTATTTTTTGATTTATAGCTTATGAAGTATAAATATTTAAAGTTCTTAGTAGAAAAACTAGAGTAACAGAAGTACCTCGCAAGAATGTTCTACGATAAATCTATTACTCTAAACTTTGAATGCTTCATACATTATGTCGAAAACAAAAAGTCGTATTATAAAGATCTGAATATAAGAAATCAAAAAATGCAATAAAAATTACTTTATTTTGTTGTATAAAGTTGAATAAAATAGTGGTCTGAGAAAACTGAATAAAAAAAAAAAAAAAAAAAAACATGTCGATGAAATTAGTTGGAAATTTATTTTTTCCATATAAAATTCCGTTTTATTTGTATTTGAAATGTACAGGAAAAAATATAAACTTATATATGACACTGAATCAAATCAAAATAATAGTAAATCCTCGCGAGACGCCGGCCAGTACACATGGGTCTGAGATAATATCATGTCGTAATATGGAGATGCCAATGTAGTACGACCGGACGTGTTTTCGTTAAAGCCGCGCGTCGATAGTTTCCAAAATGGTATTCGGTCTGTTGAGTCGTTCGGATGCGATTTCTTAGCCATCAAAATGTCATTAAGACGACGACGTCCCATATTTTTTTGAAATTCGTGCGGTGATTTTTGGATCCTATCCGTCGATGGTAGGTATCGACAGCTAGTGAAACCGTTAAACCCCGTACGCATGCGAAAAACTCGCGGTCTTCTCAGTCACTCATGAGGTCATCCCATCCGTATAATCGTATAAAACATATTAATGTGTATTGTACATTCATTTTTGCATCGTATAGAAACTACCTGTCAGTTGCCTGTAGGCATTAAGATCAGGGTCGGATTAAACACAAGTGCCGCCAGAGGTCCTGACCTAATTTGTAGCATCCTTCACCCTTTCCCTTAAGAGAAAAGGTAAATTTAAATTATTCATAATTTGTTTTAATACAGACTGAGATTAAATTTATGTGAAAATTGTTATTGAATAAAAGCTATTGAAAGAATTTTAATTTACAAAAAATATCATAAAAAAAGTATACACATTAAAAAAAAAATAATAATTAATTTCCTAAAATTCGCATTGAACTTTTCTCGATGCAAACTCATCAATTATAAGCATGCGTGCGTGTATTGCAATCGTCTAATTTATTTATATAATGATAGACACGATATTATCTACAGACAAATATTATATGAAAATTTTATACCTGAACAATATTTAAATACGTGATCTACAAAGAGTTTAAAAAAATGTTTTTCGATAAAAATTTGTTGCTCTTCAAATTTTATCACCCTAGGGCTTCACAGGCCTAGGCCAAAATGCTGTCCTGTTTACGACTGTATAAACGTACAGGTTACTCCACCTCTTCCTTCTCCCTCACGTTTGTCACACCGTAAATCGTATCAATCCGTACGACCTACAGCACCGATATTATAATTTTTTTGGGTGTTTAGTAATTAGAAACATGATGTATAATATATTATATTTGTTATTTAATATTGTACGAGTCGTTTTCAAAGTAACTGATATTACGTAGGTTAAAGTAGATAATGACGTGTACAAAATACGAGTAATTCATAACCCACTACGGTTTTAAAGAGTATTAAACAATCACGTCGGCGTAGATTAACTGAAATATTACCTGCCATTTACGTCGAAAAGATATTTTTCAAAGTAGAAAGGTACATATTGCAAAAGTATTTACGCTACGTTTTCCGAGCGTTTGAATTATCATTCGAATACATCTACGTGCTCTGTGTAGTGGTGACAGTATTTTCAATTATTTTATTTGAAAAATGTCTGAGTGATAACTCAGGGTAAAATATTTTGTAAAAGTGCTGTGTCAATTATTGACACGATGCGATTCCTATCGCGCTAAAAGCTATTTTATTCCAGCGAGCCAAACAAATCATTATTTTGAATATGAAAATTAATCATAAAAAAATACATCAATAACAAATGTGTTCCTTATTAAACCGTTTTGTTCCTTGTTTTACGATTCATCCTGTCTCCAAAATAATTATATACTATTATCGGCAATTTTGTTTCTAAATCTTCATATTATTTTAAATGTGTTAACGAATTCAGAGGCAATAACATCTAATTAACTATTCAATTTAAATATTGATACACATCAAATATGCAGTAAATAAGTTTCAATAAACGATGAATTTTACTCATTATATAGTACTTAACAGATTAAAAAAATGTAATATGTTACTCATACATGTACTAAATGAAGCAAACGTAGACCTAAGATGTATAATTAATAACTATTTGTCGGTATTTTTTTAACAGTCAACGAATACGCATCGAGTTCGGTTATTTTCGCGAATTGCCGGTATACTGTCACTTTGTATGGTATATAATGTTTTAAATACGTGATGCTAACACTTCGTACAGTCGTTGCAGTATGTAAAAATATAAATAAATACAAATTGTATAAAATTTTTATAAAATTTGTTAAGACTTAAAAATTATCAAGTCCAGATACGTATTAATATAAAAGCAATATCTGTATATTTTTAAAATTTATATTTAGGTAGACAAAATTTATACAGCTTTATACCAAATACAATTTTTCAATACTTACTCATATTGTGTATAATCAAAAGGTAAAGACTACATGTTTAGTAAATAGAAAACTCGTAATTTTTTATTTTAGTATTTTTCATGATGCCGGTTACATAGACTTCATGATTTTATGGCGTAAGTTTTGGATTTTTGTTTCTTATAGAGTCTACTACTACAATCGTCCAAATGTACGCGCGCGCAAAGTTGTTAAAAAACTCGGATTAGTTATTTGAATTAGATTGTTGAACGAACTATTTGTCGAAAAATATTTAAATATTTAATGATATATAATATAATATATTGATGTATTGATAAAATTAGTTTCAAATATTAACATACAATTTACTTTTATTTGGAATGCAGGATAGATATCTTAGACATACTAATTTATATTTAAACTTAATACAATTTTCAAAGTAATTGGTTATGATAATATACAATCTACACAATATGTATTATGTACAGGGCTCGGAACTTTACGCACTAAAAAAAACTCAAATATGCAGTATAATATGTAACTATTTTTTTGTAAATATTCATATAAAAGTAAAATTATGAAAACAAAAATAAATATTTTTCAATCAGGTACAAAATAATGTTTTTTGTAATTTTTCCTTGACTATTTTTATTGTAAATATTCATATAAAAGTAAAATTATGAAAAAAAAAAATTTAATATTTATTCATTTAATTTTTAAAAATGTACAAATCTCTTATGTATTTTTCTAGCAAAAATGTTAAAATACCAGCAGTTATCGACCATCCAACCAACGGCCGGTCATTAAGATTTCGAGATCCAACTTATTTAACGATACCGTGGAATGACACGTGCTGTGACAGCTCTTGGTATAAACATATTTTTACTCTCGAAAATTTTAAAATTAAATACTGGACCAGTGAAAACAAAACTGAAATTAATACTAGGTACGACATAGTTAAATTTATTAATAATAAATTATAAGCATAAAATATGCATTAATAGGCTTAAATTCTTTTAATATGCGAAATCATATAAATTTAGATAAATTATGCAAAAATATGCAACATAAACTTTTATATTTCAATTGTATGGACCATGAAACGAATTTGTATCAAATCAGATTTTGAATATGCAGCTTCCTGAAAAACATGCAATTGCATAAAGTTCCGAGCCCTGATTATGTATATAATAGTATAAAGTGTCTGTAACTATAGTATAATATTCGACTGTTCAAAGTAACCAAAAACCATAAACTGCTGCTTGTCAAATCAAATGGTGTTTATTATTTTTTGAATATTTCAAGCATGTTACAATTGTTACATATTTCAGCATTGGAGGTAAAATTCAAATATATTTTAAAAGCAGGTGCATATTTGGTAAGACAATGAGACAAACATTTCGGATTACCTGACAATATTCAACAACTGAAACTTAAAGAACAATTAATAATAAAAAAATTATTCATCAACACAGTTTTCATCAAACTACTGTGTAATTATATAAAAACAAACTAACAATTACTGTCATAGTTGTAATTGTTTTAAATATACCACCAAAATACAAACACATATTCGCTGCCATAAAATGTTACATAAGCCGGCAAACTAATTGAGAAAGCTTTTATTACGTATATTATGAAATCCACAAAATATTTTGTATGTGTTTATATTTTGTCGGTTTGTAGTTATTTGATGAAGTACACATTTGTATTAAATCTTATTGGATATTTGTTTAGAATATCATTCATGTGCCATTTTTTGTCAAGTATATTTCTTAGCCTTAATCGTGTCAAACATTACGAGTATCATTAAGGAGGGGGAATAATTTAGTGCAAAATACATTGTTCTCGTATGTTTTGAAACTATGGTTACATGGAAAACCATGTCTCCAACATGGTATTCGAATGGAAACCTGAAAATTGTTTGAATGAATGATCGTGTATTTCAATACGTATATATCGTATAGCAGGGGTGGCGGACCTATGGCACGCGTGCCAAACGTGGCACGTTGGCGAAATTTCGATGGCACGTGGTAAAAATTGAAATTATCGAAATTTTAATAAAAATAAAAATTTGAATCATACTATTTATGAAATTGTAGTTAAAATAAATACGATTAAACAATTTTTTTCAGATTTTAATTATAATTATTTTCATTTTTAGACATTTATGCTTTACTAATATCACAAATACAAATAAATCGTCTATATGGAAAAGTGGTGAACAATGCAGACATCGAAATGTCGGAAGTCATGCAATTCGCTTAATTTTATTTTATTTTTTTCATTTTTTCTTGAAAGTTAATAATGTGTAGTGCATTTTTTCAAGTCAAAGCAAAAACTACATGTTTTACCAAAATTAAAAATTTGGATATTCTATTATAAAATTGTTTACATGAAAAAAAAGGAACAAAAGTTCACATTAAAATATAATTACATATTTACATTTTTCATATGATTATTTAATATCTGGTTCAAGAATATCGTATATAATTTGTAAAATAACCTACACAAATATTGACTTCATTAAATTTCCTTTGTATATGTGTGTGTTGGGGAGGAGGGGGGCACGCGAACAGTTTTAGAAAACTTTGTTTGGAAAATTTTGACACTCGACTCGTAAAAGGTTCGCCACCTCTGTCGTATAGCCACACCATTTGATTTTCCAACGAATTTCCTCTTTTTTATAGTTAAAGTCGTAGTCGTAAATCATCACGATTCGTGTAGGTATTTTAGTGTGCGCGTTGTTGATAATTTGTAGATTATAAAAAACAAAACAAAATAATCCATTAAAAATGATTATGATAATTTATTAAACACGAGCCGTCTGTAAAAAGCAAAAACTTTAACTATATTTATAATTCTGGCGCTTCTTGTCAACTAGATATCGATGAAGTATCGGAGACTTCATAATAGACTCCTGTTATAGTGCATTGATATATTGAAGTGTTGTAGTCCGTATCGTGTGTACTTCACAAAATATATATTGGGTGTAATGACCAAAGATTAAATGTCCCGGCAAAACTCCTATATTGTATGCACTAATTTGTATCGGTTATTATGACATCTACAAAATGACTATACGGATGTTATGACGGTTATTTTTGATTATATTGAAAAAAACATTTTGTCTATAATGACTTTACTTTATCTTAGGCTACTTTATCTGCTGATGATACTCCCGATGAAAAGTTATCTATTAATGCAGTGTTCAGTGCAGCCACAATTTTTGGAAAATTGTATGGCTCTGAATGACGTAAGCCTGATGATAAATTTTGAAGAACTAGAAAAAAAAAATAGAACTTGATTTTTATACAAAGTTCAATCTAAAGCAACAGATTTTTTGAAATAATAATTGAACTAATTAATTTAAATACAAATGTACATAATTAAATGTTTTTATCTTTACTTTTTCAAATAAAATGTATAAATAAATACATAATAATATTTATACCTACCTATGTATTGAAGTTGAGCATTTTCGTCATTTTGGTTATAATGACAACCGGTTATTATGACCTATTTTCTTTGGTCCCTTGAACGTCATTATAAACGTTTTCTACTGTAGTGTATTAGTGGCATGCGAATCACATCGTTAGTCCGACTATAAACCGACTGCGGCTGCGTAAAATAGCGATCGAAAAGTCTCGTGTATTTTCACTCGTGTGAACTGTGACATAATACAAGAGACGATCCTTTGCGAGCCATGAGGGGGTACCCTCATGACAGACTCGTGTCATATTCGTCAGTGCGATCGACACGAAGCTTTGGCGTTATGCAGCGCGGGCTCGTGATCATAATACACCGTGTCGGTGACATCCAGTCCGATCCCCCCCCCACCCCGCCGCAAGCCGGGCGAACCTATCTCGACAGACGATTGTCCCAAGAGCATGTAGAACGTACCAATCGTATCGAGATTAACGGTGTGTTTTCGGTCTATCGACGTTTGTAGCTCCCATCCTCTTGTTGTATTATGCCATACTCTGTGAATTTCATTTCACTGTTTTTCACGTTTATTCGTGAATTTGGCAAGTGCGTAAAAATTACTTTCGTTTAGAAACATTCGTCTTGAACAAATATCGTAACTCACACTATGGGGTGTTATTTGCTCCTCGGAGTGTATTGAATAATAATAAAAAAACAAAAACAAAAAACAAAAAAAAAACTATCAATAATTTCTTTGATTAAAAGATTTTGAGCAAAGCTTCAGGGTAATATACGCTATTCGTATATTTAAACGCTTTAGCTATCGAACCATTTTAGGTGTTGGTAGGTTTTTTTTCAAACCATTAGAAACAATTTTCCGAAGAAAGGAGATATTTTTTTACCAAAATATTCGAAATTCGTTATTATATGTGTTTCTTTCCAGAGGTTCATAATGATTAGATGGTCCAATGATATTTATACCCATTTAAAATTGAAAATTGATATAAAAACCATCAATTCTGTAAAAATCGTATAATGATTTACTTGGACACTTATAAAAAAATCTCGAGTCATGAATATTAATATTTTTTAAAAATTGTTAGTTTACATACCCTGAAAAATCATTCCTTATTTTATTTTTAAACGAATAATGTACCTACTGTGTATTTTCATTGATACGTTTCTAACTTTGTGATCACTGCCTACCCTAATAGTACAAGGGTAAATACTGTTGAGTACATTCAAAACTGTGGTTTAGCAAATAATGAGCCACATATTTTTATTTTTATTTCTATAATCCAAATTGTGTGGTTTATCAATGGGGTTGTTTTTAGTTAAATCTTCAAATTTGTATTATACTGTAGTTATGATTCTTATACATTTCCGTTATTAATTTTAAAATCAGGTCCTAAATCTGTGATGTGTCACGATTCGCGAACGAATGCACGTTCACAAAAAGGAACCGGTATTCAGTCAATTTTCTCCTGACGGAGGGAAATCGTTCGATATTCATGAGCAACCATCACTCGATTTATATATTCCTGACCAAATGTCTAGAACCCTGGGATCACCACCGCCATCAGCGGAATCTTCAAAACGTTTAATCACTCGTGAGACCATAATATTATTATGTTTAAGTCGTACAGTTAGTGTACTGCAGCGAATAGGTTTGTTTATGAAAACACGTGAATTATGGCGTTTCTATAGCAGTGCCAGTGTTGGTGATAATGAAAACGGCTGTTGTGCTGTAATACGTTTGTTTGTGTTTGAAATAAAAAATACGTTTTGTTATTTTCTTAACGTATATAAGTTAAAGGAAAAAAACGAACTCGAGTATAATTTTATGTACGATTAGTCAGCCTCCGGTGAAAATTGTCTAAAACGAATCCGAATAAAACGGAAATCTATATTTTTTCAAAGTCTCGATCTAAAAAGATTTATGGGTTAAAACATGTTAAGCCGGACACTTTTTTGTTTCCTAAAACGAAGTATTTTTTCGGATTCTTTTTATTTTCTCCCAACAGTTTCAAAAAACTGCGAACTCGACGTAAAAATCAATTACGATCTACTCGTTGAAATTTAGTAAATCGTATAAAATATAAGCATATTGCATGTTCACTACCTACAGAAATTGGATTAACGAAAATGATTAATGGAAATAATAGTTGCAAAAAAAAAAAAAGAAATATATATTATTCGATAATTATAACCTACCTTTTCAGAATAATTTAAATTATGATTCAATTCTAATTGTAATAGATTTTAATTCAGTTTATAGAAAATGATAAAAAATATACGCCACTGTTATCTATATGAGTTAACACCAAATTGGGCAAATAGTTACTGAGCAATTAACCCAGCAGCTTTTTTTTTTTATATATTTATATTCATTAGATCATGTAAATTCCATTGATCACATTATGGTCCATTGAAAAATGATTGGTTGATGACATTAATCACACAAATTACTAAAAATATGTAAAATTAATAGAATAAAAATATTGTACACGTATTTATTGATAATGCATCTTTTAAATTGTAAAAATTATTAATGTAACAATACAAATTAGATATACAATATTGTGTAATAAAGTAAAGTCGTAGCCTACCTGACCCAAGTATAAGTTTAGCATAAGGAATCGCTGATTTAGTATGACTTTACCATGTATTTCGTTGGGCCGCTCAGGGTTTCTGTTTTTTTTTTTTTTTTTTTTTTTAAATTCATTTTTCGAATATCATTTGAAACTCTGTGTCGCCATAATAGAATTGCTTTTGACACGAGAATCATTATATCGGGGCGATTTCTGTTAACGTCACCTGAGTATAAGAACGGTAAATCACTTCATTGGAGACGCACGTAAAACGACCGCTGGATCGATTTCTTTGCACGAATTTCATTTCTAAAAACCAATACCCGCGAATTTTAAGAATACAATTTTATTATTCGACGACGAAGAAACCTGTCACGGCGAATGGTAGACGCGAAATTTTGCGAATCAAATGGCTTTTACAACGGTTTTTTTTTTTATTAATTTTATTTTTCTGTTATCCGGCAATCCAGAAAACACTTTTTTGTATGTCGTCGACAGAACACGTTAATTATTCGTTCGTTAGAGTGTTAATCAAATAATAATATCAATCGTTTTCATTAAACCGTTCGTTCGACCGTACATATTAAAGTATAACGCGCTGTCGTTGTTTAATTGTGACTGCTGTTGAAATTTTTTCAATTGTTGTTCCGTTATTGGCTCCGAGTCGTGAAGAATACACACATACATTTTAATGCCAATGAATCGTATTTACAATTACAACAGGTCTCCGCACAAACTAAATTGCGACTCCAATTATACTAATTACAAAAGTTTTGTACCACCGCCGCCGCCGCCACCCCAGTAGCTCCCTGATCGGTTGCTAAATGGACGCAATGAATTAACCTGCAGTAGCCGTAGATTTTTAATTTTTCCGAAATACGACGCCCGTGAACGTAAACGTAAACTATAACTAGGTGTCACGGGTGCTCTTATTAATTAGTATGCCACTACGTCGTTCTCGTTATATATCGTTTTGCAACTCAGAAATTGGCGGTGGTCGAACAGAGGTATCTTAAAAACTTGTATGTTTAATTTCTTTTCGTGATTTAGAAAACAGTCATGTCAATTTTAGTTTCGGTGCTAATATATGCAAATAGGATTAATCTTATACACATTTGATGTAATATATCATATAATACTATAAATTGTAATTTGAGATTACTCCAAATTAAGATTTTATTTTTTAATTATTAATTTCCATAATATGAGTTGGAAATCAACATTATTATCAATGATGATAGTATACAAAGTGATTTAGTGTATTTTCATATTAATTTTTCTTAATTTATGCACATTATTTGTTAATCGTTTTGTTATACGGAATGTTGTGTAGATATGAAATTTTGTATTTTAACTGCAATCATTAGAAAACAAATTGTTTTCATTTATTATTTGTCTGATAACGTATTTTTTTTAAAAGTAATACATGTTTGACAGAATTCAACGAGTTGTAGCGGCACTCCTTCAACCATCAGTTTACATTTTTAAGTAATGATCAAGTTCTGAAAAATCAGGCCCGGCTCATGGGGTAGGCGATATAGGCCCACGCCTAGGGCGGCATTTTTCAGGGGCGGCATTTAACATTTTTGTTGATTAGATAATATTTTAAAAGATTCCTTACTTATATCAAATCGTGTGTCGTGAAAAATGAAAATCAATATAAAAATATAAAATTTGGTCAGTATGATCGGACAAACGACGAGATCGTTTAGTGGGCTTTGCAACGATTTCAATTGAAAAAGAACTAGCTTATTATATGTACACGGAAGAAGTTGTATCTGATTTCGCTAACGCAAAAGCAAGAAAAGCCAAGTTTTAACACGATATTAACATTTATATTGTGTTTTTATTAACTTTTATATTAAAATATAACTATTTTTAAACTGTTTTTAAAAAAAAAAATACATTTGTAGGGATTTACTTTTCTATAAATATATCAATCGAATCAATTATCAACTTTATACAAATAATTATAATTAACTCAGAACTTACTATATTTTAGTAATGTTTATGTGAAAAAATATTTGATAAGTATTAACATGTATAAGGGGCGGCAAAACTTGTGTTTGCCTAGGTGTGTAAAATCGCTTGAGCTGGGCCTGTGAAAAATATTTACACCAATACCTATCAACATTTTCACATGGACTTGGGATTGTTACAGTAGTTTTACTTAATCCTACAAAGCGATTACAGTTCAATCTCAGTAGTTCTTTGCTGATCAGTTTTAATCAAATATAATAAAAAGAAAATTAAGGCTCTTGTCCCACTAGGGCAACGCGACGTGACGCGACGTTGACGCGATTTAAAAAAATAGTTGCCAAGTAAAATATCGTATGACCTGACGTCATGAGTTGTGCACACTACAGGCGATATTTCGGCAGTTGCTCAGTAGTCAGTAGCAATCATGTCGTTTCTGAAGATGACGAGTTTTGTATTGTGTCGTATATTGGTATCGACACCGTAAAATTAAAAATAAAAGGAAATATTGGATACATCCATAGATACAAAATAATATTAATTGTCGAACATTTGTTGCCGCTAATGAATTAATGCAAGACGATGTAAAATTTCAATCTTTTCATGTAATGTCCCTTCAAGTGTATTCGGGTATTTTGAAGTAATATAATCATGGATATGGCTCTACAGCTTCGACTAGTTTTCAACTAGTTCAGTTTTTTTCTTTTGTTTTTGCCATATTGTCAGTGATATTTGCCAAATAATAATAAAATTATGATATTACAAAATTTGTTATGTGGTTGACAAGGCAACTTTTACTAAGCGACTGACAGCACGAGTCGCGCGCGATTAGTTGCTTTCGTGTCGCGTCGCAGTCACGTCGCATCGCGTCGGTGGGAGGTCTCCGATATATTAACCCGTGTTTTATTAAACAAACGATTATCGCACGATATTTATTTATAATCGCGTTGCGTTGCGTCGCCCTAGTGGGACGAGGGCCTAATTGTTAATCCCGTACAATGATTAGCTATTAGAGCATTAGACGATAATATCCGATCGAAATAAAACCAATTTTCTTTCTATCGTCTATGTATACGTAAACGCCGATCATTAGACACAATACGTAAAAGAAAACCTAATATTTCTATTTTAATATTTTAAAAGAAAACTTGATCAGAGTAATATCATATTATTTATATTAATGACATAAGTAGCGATTACCACGAGAAGACGTTTGATGTAATCGTGTTAAATGTTCATAGCCACAAACGGAAAATTATCAAATCATACGTTGACATTGTCGTGTATTTCCACGCTATTATAATAAACAATATTAATTTGATAATATCAAAGAGTACAGACCATGGTGCCACCTGATAATTTTAATAGCTGTCCAGTTATGCCAGAAATGCTAATGCATTCAGCATAGACGTTGTCGTTTGGAATCATTTTTGTAAGATTTCATCTGACAAAAATGATGAAGTACGTATTTTATTTCGCTGGTGGTGACGATGAAAACCAAACGTGAATAAAAGAGATCGTTTAGTGAAACACCCATGTTTTATCTGTGACAATTCGTACATACGTTTTGAGAATCTCTCGGATTATCTACTAGATTATTTTAGGTTGATCGATCATTTTTATTTTATATATTGCAAAAACATTCGTTTTTTGTCTGTTACAAATTTTACACGGTTCGTTAGCATTTTTGACGTTTATCTCCTTTTTCTTATATCGATCGATACCGAACGCTCATATAACACACAACCATATGCAATATGTTGAAAATTCCAATTTTAACCGAAAGCAATCGTTCAGAATTAATATTTAGGAATTTTTTTTTTCTTAGCATACAAATAAAACCTGAATACACACATTACAAGTCATCCAATTTACAGTTGACGTGAATTGAGATAAATCGATTTTACAGTTTTGTAATTCTCACGTTCTTCGCGTCACTTTTTCTCACCCGAGAAATTCGATTCATTCCAATCAGGCTCACGCGGAATATATTATATACATTATACTTACCGACACGGAAATGGGCGAACGCGAGTGAAACGTATTGTAGTAAATTTGTTTCCTCGTATGTTCAAACTGATTATTATTTTATCGCCGATTTAAATGATCGAATTAATTCAACGGAGAATTATCAGATCTTTCGCAATAATTTTCTTTGACTTCATACAAGAGAGCTGCCGCGATCTACACACAGGTATGTATTGGTTTATTAGTTATTCCGACAATCGTAATATACGTACACGTACAGAAAATAACATTTTGTGTGCATACCTACGTGCAACAAGTGCATAATATTACAATAATATTGTGTATGAGTTGTATACATATGTTGTTCGAAAACTATTAATACAAATAATAATAATTACAGTTGGTAGATACTTCAATAATAACTATTATGATTGCAATCGATTTTACGATTATACATTACTATGTCCCATTAATGAGTTATAATTAAAAACAAAAATAAGTTATTGGTTTATTTTCATATCCGTACATAAATTTATGTTGATATACTTTATTTACATGCATTAACTATTAACTATTAGCCAGGGAGTATAAATAAGTATTGCAATGACTGATGCACTTTCTTTAAGCACCTTTAAATGCACAATGACTGTGGTTATTGGTATGAATTTTATCTTCACTATCGTTAGAAAAACGTTCATTCGTAGTTTCACGTTATTAATATCTAGGTTGATTATAATAATATAACATTCATTGAGATTTTAAAATAAATAGAAATTAAATTTGAGATAAAAGCACGCGTACGATAGTGGTGTGGTGTGTGTCAATCGCATCTACAGAAATTCAAAGAGGTTTCGTATATTATGCCATGACTAAAATGACTCATATCGCTCATGTACCAAGATTCAATCCCTCAACTCAATATGAGGTTTAAATAAATCAAAGACTTTAAACGATTACACCTGTTTAAGTTCTAGTCACATTTCTACTTCCCTCTTAACGGCGATTGTATACTTAGGTAAAGTAACTTACTAGTAGGTATAACTTCAAACAATAAAATCTATTTGATTCATAATAACATAGTAAATTAATTTCATAAATTATTGTTAAACACCGATTAATCCATATGATAAATTACATTATAATACGTGATTCATACACTGACCCCCAACACGGTCTCTAAAATATGTCAACAAAACAGTTTGATCATTCAGTCATCTCGGAACTTATCTGCACCTTGTTGCGTTAAAATCAAAGAGACAAATTATTTACAAATTACATTTTCCCTCTCACGTGGCTTTCCTCCACTCATATGATTAAAACATGATTCAATTCCAAACCCAAAATTTGTTAAATTATCAAGAATTTATCTTTGACAGACGTATGACCTAGGCAAAACACATAAAATTAAAATTAAACCAGAGGTTTACTTGATAGTTTCTTAGATAAATCATCGAAACTTAACTTAAAATTAAAAATTAATCTTTATTACTTACTTCATAAACTAGTTTAGACCTAAGGAACACAACTTTGAAATGCCTCAAAAACACAAAAACACGAAAAATACATATTTTCCAATTTAAAATTCCCCGTTTTATCACGCACATATTGAATGACATTATCCATATAGACCTATTCATAGTCACAGTTAACTGTGATGGACAATTATCTTTGTATCTAAATAACGACACAACGGATTTAAAAAATGAATCGAACAGCACACTAATTCTCGTGTACATGTATATGTTTTTTTTTACTAAAAGAAAATGTACAATCTGTACAAATATAATACAATAATCAAATTTGATAACATAGATTAAATTGACATGAGTATCGTGACGAGGTAACAAGCCATTGGTTTTAATGGCTCTTTTAATTTAGTTGATGTCTACACCATTTTCGCTTGAGTCTGCGTGCTGGATTTTTAGGTAGAGTGAGGGTAGACATTTATGATATGAGTAGGTTAGTATGTGTGTCACAATGAGCGAAAATGTATCATTAATGTTCAGTGAAAAAGACAAAAAACTGCTGGTTTTAAATGATTTTAAATTTTTTAAACATCACACATCTAAAAAAAAAAAATGGAAATATCTGGTGTTGTGTTATAAATAAGTGTAGTGCAAAATTTTAAACTGTGGATACACCTGGTTTTTACCGTGTAGGACCTTACATAATATGTACCTTTTTCTATCGTATAGGAACTAACATAATATGATTTTTTTTTTACCTGCTAGGTCTCGAGTAGGAACTTACATTCGCCATTTTCTTAAACGTACTAAATTTTAAATTTAAATATAATATTTTGATATTTCAAAAGTTGGCATCAATTAATACAGCTTATTATCGCTAAGCGGCTAAGAGAATGTTGTATTATTATTTTGAAAGTGGTCCAAGAAACCGTCGAAACGTGTTAAAAATTATATATCATGTTTCATTCGTTGACGTTAAGTGGCTTTCATTATAAAAATATGTTTCTTAGGAATTTCGAAAAATGTCGACAATTTTATATGAAACAAAAAATGTCAGATCAACTAACATTCATTATTTCATATATTATTATCATAACGAAAACTCACGTCTAACTTTAATAATAATTTAGCGTATAAAACCATAGTATATAAAAGCTTAAAATATGCTGTATAACATATTGAATGTAAGATACGTAACGATACGTTCACGTTGGGCTTGACATCGTCTAGGCGATTAAATTGTGCGCGATAATTGGGGGATATAGATTGCTGAAGCGTTCATATTTGATACGTTGTTGCAAATGTTTAAACGTCATCGCTATTGAATTTTCAAAGTAAATAAAATACAATTTGGAAACATAACGTTTGCTAACGTCAAAGCTATGGCTGATATACGATAATAAGATTAATTAACGTAATATAAATAATATTATTTTATTTTTTCATTTAACGGGTTTGTAAATATTGTCAATGAACATAAATCCGTCACTACGGAGTACAGAATTTTCCTATCCTATTCTATCACTTTTTCTTGTGAATCACGCTTTCGTCTTTATAGCAATAACACGACCGCGTTTTCAATGATGCAGTAAAACAAACACGGACACGGACACCTAGTCGTAAATATGAGATGGTAGTCGTGTCCGTTTGCGTGGGATTAACTGTACAAGCGGAATTTCGAAAAAGAAGTCGTAAATCGTCCGGATACTACCTATCTAAAGGACGAACCGACGCAAAGTGTTTATAAATAGGTATCACGAAAAGGAATGTTTTTCGTTCCGTGCACGCGTTCTCCAGTGTATCTCTGTAATCTTTAAAGCACAAAAAAAATGAATTCGAAACGTCGTCAGCTGCGGTGACACGTAATACTAAAATATAAAAGATTTTTGAGATAAAAAATAATTAGTACGTGATGTTACTAAATATATTGGTTTAATTTGGCCGGAAACATTGCACTCTGTTCTCGAGCACACGCTTTTTGTGATTTTGAGAAAAGCAAAAAATCTCTTGGTTTTATATTGATGTTTATTTTTTATTTTTTTCCTGTAAGCACTTTTTTTCATTCACCTTTATCCAAAAGTTTCGTCTAGAAATGCTATAGATTAGAAATCGCATGGTAGATGATACTTTGAATGTTATTTTTTTTTTTGTTCTCATTAGTTTTCCAGGCGTAAGGAAAAATTACTGAAAACCGGGTAAAAACATAAAAAATGGAATATTTAAACTGAATAAAATTTCCACTTAATCGGTTATAATAGTTATTTAGTCATAATTCGAAATGTAATGTAATTATAAACTTGAAATTTTCACCATATATTAATGACATATTACTAAATGTCAGGGTTGTGCACAGGAATGATTTATTCGGGTTATGGTTTTTAAGGGTTTTGTGAATTCGGGTGTTTAAAAACCGTTGTAAAAATTACAAATATTTGTAGGGGTGTTCAAAACCCAAATTATTCGGGTTAATAGGGATTCTGGTTCTTGATGGAATTAAAGGAATACAATATAAGAGGTTTGTATGCAATATCATTATGCAACAGCCAACAAACAAATGACTAATCGATGTCGAATAGCTTCAATAATAATTCTGTTACTGGTGAATTTGACATTGTAGAAAATTAAAATTGTCAAAATAATGGTAAATGAAGGGAGGGGTAAGATAAATGTACGTAAATAACAATCTTTTCTATGTCAGTAGGTAAACACTTCGAACAATAACTATAATATAGTAGATATAGCTAGTACGTAAATAACATAGAACATGGCGTATAAATAGGGAGATAGTTATTTTTATCAACAGAGGCCAAAATACAATTTACTTATAACAAAGTGATAACAAATATACAATCCTCGTCACAAATACTACCAAAATATCGTGTCACTTTATTTTTAAATTAAAATAAAATTCGATTCGGGTTTTTAAACCGATATTTCTTTTGGGTTATGGTCAATTAGGTTTTTACGTATTTTACGTTATTCTTGAGCATTCGGGTTAAAACGGGTGTTTTAGAAAAAATGTTTAAGGGTTTATAGAGGTGTTAAGGGTTATAATTCATGTTGGTGCACAGCCCTGCTTTATGTTTTACATAAGTTTTAAAAGAAAATTGACAACTTGTGGGCTAAAAACAAAAATTGATAAAATCTTTTTATTTTAAAGTTTATCTTTGATAACATTTTAAAAATATTCGACAGAAAGTTCTGGAAAAAAATCTGGTTTATACTCATATGCTTGACTAACAATACTAAAAAAATATAAAAATCCTGAATCAGGATATTTTGCTTTTTAAAAGTGTATGTACATTATTGTACGATTTGTACAGAATTGACTATTCCATGTCAATTTTCAACATTAAATTGTTGTTGAAACAAACTACCATCCAATCATTAAGAAACTTTGTATACAGATAGAGCAACATATTTTGAATTTTCGGTAAAAATGAATTTCACATTTATCAAACAAGAAAACTTTAAACAGCTTTTAAAAAACATACTGACGATTTAATTAAACATGGTTAAACATTTGTACATAAATTGTGTTTTTTTTTATACTGAAGCTTTGCTCAGAATCGTTAAACTAAATAAATCGTCTATATTTTTTTAAATACAATTTACTCATCCCGAGGATTGTTCAAGGGACGGAGAATACCCCATGATGTGAAGTACGTTCTTTTTTTTTAGATTCTGAGTGAAGCGAAGGATCTAATGGTTTTACAATGATGTTTATTATTTTTTTTTTTTTATTTTTATTTTTTTTTTTCTTTTTTTTTTTTTTTTTTTTCTTTTTTTTTTTTCTGTAAACACTTTTTCGTATAGAAATCCTTGTCCAAAAGTTTCGTCCAGCAACTCTTTAGATCCGAAATCGAACTGAGATGGTACTTTAGAGAGGTCATTTTTCCAAAATCTCCATAGTTTTTCCAGTAATCAAGAATAACGATCGAAAAACTGAGTAAAAACGGTAAAATCGGTAACAATCCGCCGTAAACGAGATTTTCACTGTTCAGATTTTAAGTATTTAGTCATAAATCGAAAAGTATTGAAGCTAGAAACTTGAAAATTTTATCCAATATCAAATACATACTTTTTTATATTGGACAACATTTTCAGAACAATTATAGCACTTTTTACTTAAATATAGAACTTTTAATTTACCAAATTTTTTGAAAGTTTTTATGTAATATAATTTCAAATATTTGACAAAAAGTTCTGAAAATTTAATATGACCTTACTCATATACCTACCTAATTATCCTAACAAAAGTTCAAAAATCGTTAGTCAGGATTTTTTTTTATACACGTTTTCATAAATTCGTATATGAATAACGACTGTTTTTACGTTAATTTTCAACTTAAAATCTGTATAAATCTTTTTTGGTGTGTCCGATCACAATGAAACTTGGAATATAGATATAAAAACATGTTTCGAATCTTTTGGTAACAGAAAATTTCTAACGAGTTAAAAATTGAATATTTTATGAGGGTTTAATAACGAAAAAACTCACCAAAAATCAGACAAATAACCGAAAAATACGTAAACAGTATATAAATAATATATTATAATACACTGAAGCTTTGCTCAGAATCGTTTTATACTAAAGAAATGAGTCATCATTTCTTTAAAACTTAATACATTCATCACCAATATCTTGTCCGAGGTTAGGTTAGGTGATCCCATGATAGAAAGTGCTATACACTCCTCACCATTATCTTGTCCGAGGAGCGAAGCGACGAAGGACGAACTTCCACCACCATTATCTGATCGGCTTTTTTTTTATCGAAATTTTTATCGCAACTTTTTGATTAGTTTCATTTCACGAAAATGATATGTCGTGACTTACGAAAACATGCTCCACTTTAAATTCCACGTTAATACGTTTGTGAGCTCGAAATTGAATCGTAACGTCGTAATACAGTTTACACTTATAACCAAGTTTGTTTTTGTCGATTAGACAGATATACATGACAAAACTAGCGCTGACATGTTATTATCTTCTCTACCACGTTCAGTTGAATATCAGCCGCATACTGGCACGTCGTGATTGTTGTGGTGGTGACCATGCGTAACCGTTGTCGTCAGCATCAGTATGTTTAAAAGAGATAAAACATCACGAGGCACAGACACGACCGGTGTCCAGCCAACGGTCCGACGTGTTGATAAAGCGTATAACACACTCACGTCAAACAGACGTGCACATAGGCGTGTCTACGGTGGCAGCCTAGGGTGCCTAGGCTGCCCCTGCAATTTTCTAAAGGCGCCGGTCAGCCGAGTTTTAAGTCAGATGGGTTCCAAATTTTATTTTAAACCAAGTATCTTTATTTGCTAATAAGTAATACCTAATAACTAATAACATACTATAGTATTATGATGTCCACACGTCACGATCCTTATCGCAAAAAAAAATAATATTATGTGCGTGGGTAACTCAACTCAACTGCCTCTGCTGGTATAGTTTGTTATTTGTGTAGGTACTATTTTTAAAACTATTGATAACATTGATTTATTATTCTGTAGTCAGTCTGAGCCCTAAGGTCTATCATAGATATGGCACGGAGTGATGGTATCAACCTATCCGACTTCGGAAAACCCTATACCATAAACACAGAATAGATGAAATTTTATATTTAGACTTTATTTAGGACTTCGAAGGTACTCTATTATTGGTTATTATTAGATATTGTTGTATTATTTTTTTGTCGGCTGACATCTCACATTTTATTCTCAGACACAACACACGGTACTCACACGGTAGACATAATATAACGCTAACGTTTATCCGTAATCCCTATTGTTATTCTATGTCTTTTGTGCGTTTGAAACTTTGAGAGCATTGTAATTGTTTAAAATGATGATATCTAGATTGATATTGTATTTCTATATAGGTGGTGTAAACTAGAGCTGTATACGAGACTTTTTTCAAATTTTACAAACATTTCATATAGAAACTACACTCTACCCTCTCACCACCAACAAAAAAAAAATGTGTGATGGCGCCGGGCATTGGCTATGCTGCCACTGCGGATGAAGTCTAGTCACGCCTATGGACGTGCATAGAAACGCGTGTCTCGAGTACCTACACGTGGAACGAACGCCGCCGACAACGTCGTTCTGTACGACAGCGGTTCTCAATCTTTTTGAGTTCGCGACCCCCTATAAAGTCACCAAGATGTCCAACGACCCTTATGTAATGTAAGCATAAAAAAACTGAACAAACTGTTATCATTGTATTTGTTTATGTATACGTTTTACGAAAAAAGGTATATTATGGGCATTTGACAATTTTTTGAATTTAATGACTTTTTTGCTGTCGTTGATTTGAAATAATTTTGTCGATCCTTGGCTCAACAGATTTGGATAGACTTATTCTCACTGTTGCCGATATATCCAGCCGATTTCTCGATTCAGTTTTAATATTGTAGTCATCGTAGAAAATCCTGCTTCGCATAAGACGTATGTCGTTGAAATTGGAATTGACTTTTTTCAAGCTTCCTCTGTTAGTGCAAGATACTCATATTGAATTTTTATCCAAAATTTACTTACGTTTTTACCACTATTAAAAATCTGTTCCAACCCTTTGTCTGAATACCACTCGATTCATTTTTCTTCATTTAACGATGATAATTTATTTATTAAGTATTAATTGTATTTCATTTTATTTATGGCTTTTAATAATTATAAGACTCTAAGTGAAACAATTTTTTCCCACACGAATCGGCGACCCTAAAATAATTGTAGGCGACCCCCCGGTTGAGAATCGCTGCTGTACAACATGCCGTCCGGTCTTAGCCGCTGCCGCCGCGCGAGCCCTTTTCGGTCACGACGAATAATAATTGATCGCGCGGCGGCGGCGGCGGCGGCGAGACGGCCGGAAGTAATCCCCACGCGCGCGCGCCAGACCCGGAAAAGCTCAGCCGGGGGCGTTAGCCGTCCGGGAATAATTATTTATGCGATCCGCCGTGAGACGGAAAGACGAGAACCGACGCCTGGGTTGGATACAGTGGGGGGGAGGGGACTTTCGTCGAATTTTCGTATGATTTTTCGATCGTCCTGCGCGCGTTGCCGACTGCACCCTTTCGACCCGGCCTTCGAACGGCTTCACGCGTGCTGGTGTACCTGGACGTGGCCGGATACTCGTGAGACCCGGTCCTTTTCGCCCTTAGACGTGACCGCGACATTGCTTCCGGGCGTGGAAGGCCCCGCCGACGTAACCGTTCGGGATTTTCCGGCCGCGAGGTCACTCGCCCTCACGGACGACGCACCGTGACACGTCGGGGTAAACGCGAACCCGCAAAAGTTCGTTGTGATAGAATAACACTTTTCCGCACATCAGGGCGTGTTCACGAGGGGGGGGGGGGTTATAGGGTTTGGACCTCTCCCGTCGACCATGTTTTGAAAACTTTTAATTATAAAGTGAATTTATGTAATGCATCTTTATAATACAATATTGGACATCCATATTTATTTATTTATTGAAATTAAACGGGCGAGCCCAGTTACAATTTAAATGTGGTACAGAAATATTTACGTACATAGATAAGGTATTTGTATACAATAGTTAATTGATTAAATTACTAAGATATAATTTAAAAGAAACAATAGAATCATATTATATAAACATATCAATATTGTAATTATTCACAATATGTTGCATGGATCTAATTAAAGGGGCGTTTTTACCATATGAAGTACGCTGGAATGGCACATAGAAGGTATTAGTTTGTCTAGACGTATGACCAGGGACTAAAAAAGAAATATTTGACAATAGATCTGAACAGTTTACACAACAATTTAAAAGTTTATATATAAAATTAATGTCATGTTTAACCCTTCTGATCTGAAGAGTATCAATGTTTAAATATGATAATAATGGTTCATACGAAGTGTGAGGCAAGCGTTGAATATTACATTTATGACTAATAATTCTCAAAAAGTGATTTTGAATCGCCTCTAACGAATGAATTGGACCAGATGTGTAAGGAGACCAGATTATTGAATTATAATCCAAAATTTACCTCACAAAGGCGCAGTATATTGATTTTATGTATGTACTCGTATCGTCGGTGCACAACAATAGTGACACAACTCAAAAAAGTAGATTTTTCAGTACAGCAGTTTAAAGATTTCCCGTTTCTTGTATATCGCAACACGATTTAGGATCGTTCAAATTAAAATTTTTTTTTTTTGGAATCAATAAAACTGTTTACCTCGCGTCCTAAGAAAAACAATTTTTTTTTTTATAACTTTAAAAATATTCGTGATTACAAACTAGCGATTATGCGATAACGGAATAACGACACTATCGATATCTTGTGGCGATTATTGGAAATATCAAAAAAGTCGTTCTTGTATATAAAAATATGGGTATTTTGCAATGCATTTTCATTATAATCTCGAAAATGCCAATTTTTGAGTTGTGTCACTCTTGTTGTGCACCGACGATATATATTTATTTATTTAAATTTTTTTAAATGGTAAGGTTTTTGGTAACCTTGGTAAATATAAGTTCATCAATTTACTGTAATCTTTCTATATTTATATCTGCATACTATAATAACGATATTGATAAACTGATATCTGAATAAACAATAAACAAATAATACACATGTACCTACAATTTAACGTACCTACATAGACGAGTTTTTATTGTTTTAACACATTTCTGATAAAACTGCAATATTGTAACAAGCATAAATTTCCGTTGATATAGCCCATGAAATTCAGACTATTCTAGCATGTGTCAGGCGGTCATTGCAGTCGGTCACGTCAGTCTCGCCCGATATACTCTGTGTGTATACGCTAAGACCAGACTGTTCCGACGTTTCCGGCGTCTGTCGTGAAAACGTTCGGCACGATGCGACCGCCGGGACGTGTTTGTGATACTTTTTTGGCTGGATTTCGACGCGATTTCTACAAGCGCTGGAGGCTGCGACAGTGGGATACATCGTGTCCGACAACAAAGAGCAAAGAGAGGAGAAACCGATTGATTCACATTATAACGATTATTCTGGGTCGAAGGGCGAGATAGTAGCGGCTGACATACCAACACGAGAGCTAGACATCCGCGTCCGTGAATATTATTATTGTCATTGTTGAAAAGACATCAAAGAATATCGTATTATACAGTGTTCCTTTATTGCGATTGAATTTTCACAATTGTTTTAAATTAGCATTTATAAATTGTAATTTCGAAAAGAGAACAATGAACTTAATGCGATTAAAAAAATATATATATAAAAAAAAGAGGGCCAAAATAAAAAAATAATTTGCCCAAAACAACCTATTGACTAAATAATTTTCATTCTCTTCATACAGCCGTATTGTTTTTCAAATCATCATTAATAAGTTTAATCTCATCGAATTAAATTGCGAACGTCTTTAATTTCAGCTGTAATTTAACTGTAGTATTGCACATTTTGTTTCGAACGGGCGAGTTTTTATTCCAAATGCAAATTCGATAAATACTACGAATAGTAAGCTTATCATGTTTTACAAATTCGATTTTCGAGTGAAATACCAAATGGCATTGTAGTACGTATCCAAACAGAATTTTGTATAAACGTTCTCACGGCGTGTCCGCGGCGCTCCAATACACGTCAAACACGTTTTTATGTATTTAAAATAATATTAAGTTCTCATTGAACATTATTACATGGCACTCGGCAAAAATAATCTTAAACAGAAAAAGCACATGCGAGTATACATGGAGTGAATTCGGTAGTCAAGTAACACGTTTGTCTGTGAAATCAATGTGTATTATCCAGGATCTGTAGGGTTTTTTTTTTTTTGGAAAAACTTGGTACATCAACACCATTTTATTTTAACGGCGTAAGTACGAAACGATTTTCGTGAAACCCGTTGGTGAATGCGATTTTTTATGTTTTATACATGTGGGTCCGACGAAATAACATCTTTATTTTTAATTGAAACGTTTTAGAAGTAAATAACTGTGATTATAATATCATAGTAGCCGAGATGGCGCGACTGGTGGTGGCGTCGGCGGCATTAAAACACTGCTGCTGTTGTTTTGTTGTCGTAGCAGTCACTCGGTCATTAAATCTTTACCATCCCCTTTGAAAATAACATCACGCTCTTTCCGTTTACGTCAAAAGCAGCCGGCCGACTAACATCAAACTTTTTCTCGGTATCTACTCCATTGTGCGTAGCAGTGTGTTTGTGTGTGTGTGTGTGTGTGTGTGTGTGTGTGTGTGTGTGTGTGTGTGTGTGTGTGTGTGTGTGTGTGTGTGTGTGTGTGTGTGTGTGAGTGTGTGTGTGTGCGTGCGTGTGTGCCCATTATATCAACACCGGACACCTCAGGTATTTGAGGTGATTCATGTGGTTGTATCGGAGAGCCGCTCTCCTTGTACACGTTTTTCCCTAGACGATTTCTATTGGTCTATTAGTCAACGATAGATTTAACATGTATTGTATTACGTCGCGTATTATTCCATGGCGAACCGAAACAAAACAAGATTTTTATGAACTTAACTACGTAACAACATTCAAACGAAATGAATATTCGTTAGGATCCGTGTTATAATATTATTTGAATTACGTATTACTTTAAAATATATACTATACTATACGCGTGCAGCTGGGTTAGGCTAGGTTAGATGAGAACATTCGTCTTGATATGTTACCTAATGATATTAAATGTTTATTTTTAAATCTTTTTTTTCATCATTCGAAATTATTTGATATCTGTAGATGTTAGTGTGTGAATATACCAGCGTTACTCATCGGCATTCCCAATATTCATATAATTTGTTTGACGCCAACTTAAAATCTTGGCAAGATATCACCGAGACATACCTTTTTCGCGATCTCAAAAAAGTTTCAGCAAGTCGAAGACATCCGTAAAGCATCTTATTTCAGAGATCGTTGATGGAAAACGAGTTATTAAAATAATTTGTCAACGACTTCAAAAAAGGAAATAAGGCTGGTTATGTGTATGCTCTCAGAATCATATTTATGATTATCTATGACAGCGATTCTCAAACTGTGCTCCGCGGAGCTCTAGGGCTCCGCAAGAGTAGTCTAGGGGCTCCTAAATTAAAGGGGCTCCTAAAAAAAAATATCATTAACAGATTTTTGGTGCAGTAGCAGTATTGCAAACGAATATCAATCTCTGGCTAAAAAAGCTACATTAGCTCTTCTTCCTTTTGGAACAACATATTATCTGTGTGAAACCGGATTTTCATCATATGCATCAACGAAAACAAAATATCGTAATAAATTGGATGCGGAAGCACACATGTGAATCCAGGCTAAATATTAAAATACTGGTCAGTAAAAAAAGCCAACATCACGGATCACATTAAAATCACTAAATATTGAATTTTATAAATTACTAAAATAGAATGTTCTTTTTTACTGTTAAATTAATTAAATAATTTGTGTATATTCATATTTTACAGAAAAAATAAAAATAAAAAGCGAATCATATGAATTGACATCATTTTGTATGAATTATTGTTGTATCAAATAGACATATCTGATTTTTGGGGCTCCGTAATTTTTTTTAGGAACATAAGGGCTCCGTGAACAAAAAATTTTGAGAACCGCTGATCTATGATATTGCAACGGAGTATTGCCCCGATTTCTCATTAACGTACGATTAAAGTCTGCGCTGTATACAATTCGTTTCTTCATTTCGGCTAAGAGCCTTAGAATATTGGTAGAATACTGATATACTCGTACAAAATTTTTGAATGTTACTCTTTAATCTTTTTTTTAACGATCTATACAATCTGTATCTATTGGGCGCCATAAAAAAAAAAAAAAATTGATAAATTAATGTACACCTGATGAATGGTTCGATGAAAGAAATCACCCGGTGGTGGCACTGCCTTTTTCGTTCATTTGTATATCAATTACTTTTAGCATTCACTTACTTTATTAAAATCATAAAATCAAAACTGTTTAACGGAAAAATAATAACTTTCAAACAATCAAAACAAGCGTAGACAATAGCTTAGCAAGTTCAAGGATAGAAATTATTCTATATGTAACGCGTGTTTTATACTAAACCAAATTATACGTTGAAACTCTGAATATTATTTAGTAAAGGTATACGAAAGGTACGATGTTCACAAGCAAAGCGTCATGATAACGATCACCTGGTTTTGAAAAGGAACAGAGAAAGACTTAGTATAATTATTGCAAAATATATAATTGTAAATGAAATAAGGATGCTTTAATGTTGTGTTCTACTTCTGACTCAAAATGTACAGATCCGGCACTAACCTCACCAAAACTTTGAGTTAATACTACTTGGATGAATACGTATTATAAATAGATACATATCACTGCTCTATGCATAATGCAAATATATATATATATATATATATATATATATATATATATATATATATATATATATGTATATATATATATGTATTATTTATACTCAAATGAGCTCGCAGTGGTGGATGTAAAACTTATTGAGGTATCTAGCACGTTTTATCATCATTCCGGCAGGGCTGCCAGTAAACTTTCCAACGTTTTAGAAGTATTATTCAATCTCCGAACTGACGTGACGTAAAGTTTGAAGGTTAACTGTATTCCTATGAAGCTGGTGCACCAAAACCTTCATGTTTCATGTTTTCCCTAACACATTGGGGCTATTTAACTCTATAGCTTCCCATATACACTATAACATTACCCGTGTTGTTGTTTACTAAATGTATTGTCGTTAGGGATAATGAGATCTTTGATATCGAAGAATCGGTGATCAAAAAAAAATAAAAAAATAAAACAAAAAATAAATAAATAACACGTGGGTAAATCTCGAATAGGCGCTTGACCAAGATGTAACCCACTAATAATGACCAAGATTATAATATAATGTAGAGACAAATACTTTGGCCACTGTCGTCTGCAGTCGTGCACTAACTATGGTGCGGGTTTTAAATGTTTATAATATAGGTTACCTTCGTAATAAATGAAAACAGACTGGGATATGTAGCTGCTTTACCACTTGCGACGCATGTAGGATATTTGTAATTTCAATAAGGTGCGAACTCACAGGCACACACGCACACACACACACACACACACACACACACACACACACACACACACACACACACACACACACACACACACACACACACACACACACATACACACGTCTCTTTCTATATTTTTATTTTTTTTCTTCCTTTCACAAACAAACACATTGTTATGTTATATTATATTATATAAATATACTATTAGTACCACTCGCAGTACATTACATTATGGCCATACGTTGAATCCAGTGTAAATATGTAAATATATTATGGCTACTTATAGAAAATACTAAATAGCACGTTGTATAAGAATACAAAACATCATATATTGTATTTAATGATGGCGGGCTCCAAACAAATAATCACAGGGAAAACATTGAAAAATAAAACGCGTTTTTTCGTGGAACAGGTGTCTAGAAAAACATATTTATGAAGAAGCGTACGGCGGAATCATTGTTTCGTTTTTAATGTCTCCAGGAAAATTCGAGTTACACGCACTCACCGGTGATCGTATCGTAACAATATTACAATACGGTTTGTCGTGTGTACGAACGTGCAAACGCGTGCGTTCGCCTTATCGTCGAAAACACGGCGTTGGTGACTGAGTTTAATTGACGGAAACACTCGCACCAATATCGTTTGTAAACCGTACGTAAATTTGGTGATGTTCAATGCGAATTCGTCCAAAATAAAAATCCCCTCCAAATAAGTTCGGGTCCGGATTGGGTTGGATAAATTCGACCTACCGAGTTTCCCGTTTTTCGCCGGCCCACTTACAAACCGGCGGCTCTTGGCCTAAATATTTATTTTTTTTTATCATATTACATCACTCTATATTTGCTTATTTATAAAAAAACTATTTGTTTATTTATTTATTTATTGAATTAACGCCTGGTGGCTCAAGTACGGAAATATAATGCATTATAAACATAATTATGATACAACAAATAAATTAAATTAAGGTTTATAATAATATACATAAAGGTGTATAATGACAGTACTGTGACTTGAACGGTGCAAAATTGTCGCGGTCCACCAAATTTTACTCAGTATCTCACCGGGCCCATCCGGTCCTGGACCTTGCTTCTAGATCAAGCATCGCTGGCGTAAAATTTGGACGAGATAATAATATCTCTCTGAACACGGTGCAAATTAAAATATTGTAACGTAGATATTATTAATTTCTCTAGTCAGATAGCTGTAGCGGGTGAATTTTTCCGTCCGCACCATCTTCTCCTATAGAGAGTGGTGGTGTATATAGAAAAAGAGTCATCAAACAAGGTTAGAGGAGAGAGAAAAAAAGAGAGAACGAGTGACGAACAAAGGAAAAAGATTGACGAGAAAAGAACTTAAAAGAGAGAGAATGAAATGTTTTATATACACATTTTTTCCTCTTCTCGTGTGTGGGTGATACGCTTGCGTATATAATAATGGTGCGCAATAAATCAAGATACCGCGTATAGGAAGGCGGCATGCATGAGTAAAAAAAAAAACCAGTATACGAAATGTGTTTTTTTTTTTTTGGGGGGAGTCTGTAGGAAAATGTTTTGGATGTCCGCGCGATCGTATTTTCCCCCCTGAATTATGACGAAGAATGCGAAAAAGTACGCAATACTTTAGTCGCATACACTCTCATCACCTTGTGACTATTATTGTGTGTAGATAAATTGGAAAAGTAGAGTTTTCAGCTACACGACGTAAAAACTTAGATTCACGATTAAAAAAAAAACAAAAAACAAAAAACAAAAAACGCCGACTTCGTGATATGGAGTGGGAACGAGTACATGAGCCCACAAGATTCCGTGTCGTAGGATATTTCTAGTCAACGTGTTATTACACTGCTGCCGTTTGTGTGGTGTAAATAAAATGTTTCCAAAGTTTGTGAGTTTGAAGTGACAGTATGAAAATGGTTTTGAAATATATTTCGCACTGATAGACTAGAACATTAATCACAATTACGTAATCGTCTGCCATGTACTTTTAATTTGATTTAATACGCCGGCAATTTTCACATATATTTAATTTTTTTAAAGATGTTTTGTACCCATTTAAATCTGTGGTATCACAGTTTGTTGTAATATATTTAGGCGTGAACCCAAGACTTAAAATTAGGGTAAATGGAATAGACAAAACTGATCAAATAAACATACATTTTTACTTTTCTATGCGCCTTTTTTATTTGTAATACTCAATTTTAAAATGAGTTATATTATGCAACTCGTTTATTTCAGTTTTATATTACAAAATTACATAATAGTTTAAAAATTACATTTTGATGTCCATAAGTATTTTTAATAATTATTTTAAAATGTTTACCATCCCCATCGCTATCCCGTCGGATCTACGCTTGAGTGTATTATACAAATAAAAAACATTAAAATTCTCGAATGAAATATAAAATGATTTCTTTTATAGGAAAAATTATGTTTACCATATTTGTTTTTAATTTTATTTCAAAATATCGTACTCATTTGAATAACCCCCATATTAAAATTGCTTAAAACATAAAATACAAAAAATGTTTAATATTGTTGTTAATGTAAAAAAAGATCATCATATATAATTAAATGGTTGTTAATATAATTATTATAATGAAAATCATTACTATTTTTTGTGAATGATACTTAAGTACTAAAAAAGCGTAAATTATATTTTTCCTTAGTAAAAGATAAATTAAATTAACTTGCACAATTAATTTTAAAATTAAATTAACTTGTAAATGGCTGACATGATTTTTTTGTTTACTAATAGGTTTTTAATTAATATTGAGATAATTTTCAATTATAAAATATATTAAATATCATCAGAATACACATACAAGTGATTTTAAATTTAAATTAATTTAGTCATTAAGATAAAAAAAACCTAGTGTCAGAAAGATGTAAAGACAAACATTACATGAAAGCAATTTATAAACTAAATGTTCTATCACTCATCTTACTTCATTATTGGTGCGATATAACCAAATAATACATATTTTATAATATACATATATACATTATTTGTTTATATACTTTACGGGATTACAGAGTGTAGTAGTTATTACATATTTGAAAACAATAATTAATAAATCATTCGTGAAATGATTCCCAACGGAGCTCAATTTAGGGCAGTATATAAAGAACGCTTTTCAAACTGTAAGTACTCATAAAAAATAATTTATAGGTAAATAGGATTTCAAAATGTATTGAATGTATACAATATGTAGTAACGACGGCGATACAATACAATAATGCAGTATTAAAAACGTCGTGTCTTAATACCCATGATCCGGGTCTCTGTAAATTGCGTCCCATTTCAAATTTTTTATGTAAATTGCGGCACGGGTATATTTTATATATACGTAAATTGCGGCCCAGGTATATTTTAAACATACGTAAATTGCGGCCGGGGTATATTTTTGTACATATCAGGGACGCCCACAGATATGTCACTCAGGGGGGGCAAAAAAAAAATTTGTGACTCGTGAAATCATAATCGTTCAAATTTGACAAAGCGACTAAATAATTGCAAAATAACTATTTTATTGTATATTTTGTGTTATATATAATACATAGAACTAGGTTTAAACTTAAAAATGCAACAAAAGGTACGTACTTTGCCCCATGAAGTATTTTTTGGCACCTCAGACAAGTTAATGAGAATGGGTGTATTCAATTTAAAAAAAATGATTGACCATTTCTTTAGTTAAACAATTTCAACCAAAGCTTCGGAATTAAAATATATCGTTCATATATTTTATCATTTTTCCTATAACTATCGGTAGTTTTTTTTTCAAAATTATTTTAAGTTTGTTTAACAAAGAAGACATTTTTTTAATCATACGATTTAAAACTTTTTGTTCTATCTGTATTCATTGTTTAATAATGATTGAATATACCTATTCCTTCAAATAAATATTTATAGTCAACAATTGACGTAAAAATAGTTTATTATATACCTAAAGGTCGTAAGATAATTTACTTAACTATCTCAAATGCTTAAAAAAAAAAAAAAAAATCTTGTGTAACAATTTTTTCAGTATTGTTATTGAAGTTTATGAGTAAAGTCATATTGAATTTTCAGAAGTTTTCACCATATATTAAAAACTTTATTAGAAATATACTTAAAAGAAACGTGGTATCTTCAATGTTCTATTTTCAGCTCAATAATTGTCTTATTTGTTTCAAACTTTTTTTTTAGAGTATGTAGTAGTACGTCAATTATGTACGGTGAAAATTTCAAGTTTTTAGCAAAATAACTTTTTGAGTTATGACGAAATTACTTAAGTCGATTTAATGAAAGTGTCGTTTATGGCGAATTTTGCCGTTTTTACATGGTTTTTCGATAGTTTTTCCTTCCACTTGGAAAAACTATTGAGAGGTAGAGCTAATTTTTCTGCTTTTAAATTTAAAACAAAAATAGGTTTGGTTTATTTAATAAAAATGTTTAAGAATTTTCAAATTAAAAACAAGAAGTACCGATGTTAATATACATTTTTTTCTAAAAATATGGCTACGTGAATTACACGGAGTATATTAATGAGTTGAAAGACTTTTACCGTATCATTTATCAATGATCATTAATTAACGTATGTGCACCAAAAATTTAAAAAAAAACCTACGTAAGTTAATTTCAGTGTAATTTACAATATTATGTAAATGTAAATGTTAAATGGACAATTTTAACGGGTGAAAATATAATTTATTACTACGCTTTGATATAATTTATTTCGACGCGGCGCAGACGAACTACATACGTTATAATATATTATAGAGCCGGCACAATTCTCGATCAACTATTTACGCACTACGCGCACATTTTAATGTTTGCAAACAGGTCTGCTTGAGGTCTAATAATATCGTCTTCGCGCGTTTCGTCCTGTAGCAACGACGAGGCCGTTTCGCATTTCGACCGAGGAGCACGTACTTATAGTGTACTACCTATTCTATTAGAATCACATATTTTCATCCGGCCAGAGAGTTATGGTTACGAGTGCAAAGTAGGCGGGAAATTCTCGACTCGAAAGTCATAGGACAGTCCGCGTCACATTGTCGTGAACATAATACGAGATACATGGTCGCACACGATTGAAAAAACTGTAGGTATATCTGATATATACATATTCTATAAATTAAATAATCACGCGACGCGGATATAGCTGTTACGGCAAGTGTTATGGGTCCGGTAAAGGATACAAGATTCCTGCGTTTAGTACGGGTGAATATTATCATTATCCGTCGTAACAACAATAATAAACAACAGTTATAACTTAATTACAGTGAAGCGTATTTTGCAGCTGTTTAACGTCGTTACTTCGACTATTCACACGCGCTCGCGCCCGTAATAAAATAAAATAAAAGCAATAATAATAGCAACAACTAGTACTCGCCTTATATATATATATGTGTGTGTGTGTGTGTGTGTGTGTGTGTGTGTGTGTGTGTGTGTGTGTGTGTGTGTGTGTGTGTGTGTACAGTACAGGTGCACGAACGCCGCACCGATGAATTAATTAAGTACGTAGGAAAATGTTTGAGGAAGAAAAAATAATGAAAAAAATAAATAAATAAACCTCCGACGGGTTTTCGTGTTCAAGGCGTGTAATAATCGAGTTAATATCGCACCGGTGGTCTTGTAAAATAGACCAACCCTACCGTGAGAAAAACGAGATAAAGTGTTTCTTCGTCGTGAAAAATAAAAAAAAAATAAAAATAAATAAAACACTTGAGCTTCCCATTCCGAACAACGCTCGTGCACGCGCTTAAATACGTGTCGTCGTCATCGTCGTCTCGGGTGGGATCACGTGACTAATCGTGGGGGTCGGCGTCGTAATTTTAAACCGTGGAAGTAAAGAAAAAATGCAAAAGAAGCTAACCGAAATCTCAAAACCCTCTTTCCTCTGATGCCGTCACGAGTGTATATACATCATTGTGTTATATTCGTTAGAGCATGTTGGATTTAGTTTACGCGTGCGCATCCGACGGCCGGTGCATGCGGGGCTTAACGCAGCGCGAGAGTGAATTATTCGTACGTATAAATATATGCGGTGCGTCCAAAAAAAGCTCAAGAAAGGAACGCGCAGAGGTGGATAGAGACGAGAGGGATACATAATATATATATATATATATATAAATACATACAGGGTGTTTCATGAAAATTCATTAATTTCCAACATTTTTCGTATGAAAAAAATATCTCCTATGATAATTGAAGTTATCAATTAATAGTGTTCTTTTTTTTACATCACTCAGAAAGCAAATAAGTTTATTTTTGTTGCACAGATGTTTTAGTTCAGAATTTAAAAAAAAAATGTTATTTTTGAAATTTCTTACTGAAACAAAAATGAAATTTAAATTGGTTGTTTGTATTCTTTTTTCTATCTATTCGAGTCAAACAAAAACAGAATTTGATTATTTTACTATATTGAAAGGTAGCAATATACCATCATAGGTGTATGTGGGATATCTTATGTATTAAACATATATACATTATATATGTGTGAAAAGAAGTATTTTTCAAAAATAATCACCCCATTTTCAACCACATGAACCCTTGAGCATTATTCAATGCAAACAATTGCATTTTGTTTTTCCATGAAATTCAACATAATAATGTAATTACATACAACTACTAGTCATAAAATGATATTATCAAAGATAATATTTATTTTAGAAATGTAAGTGTTTAGATTTGTATTATTGGACCAACAGTTTAAATTAAACTATACTAAGTTTGGTAGTAAAACTCTTATATCTTTATAACTTTTTTGTCACCTTATAAAAAACATACAAAACTGTCTTCAAGAAGTATTTTCTTTCATAATATTATCCTAGATATATAAATTGTAGTTGCTATTGAAAGAGGGAAAAAAAACTTGAAAATCATGCAAGTAAAATAACAATTTTTTTTTCTAAAAATATAGTACAGCAAGTATATTTTAAATTGTTTGTAAATAAAGTACTCGAATTTGAGAATTTTTATATTATATCACGGACAAAAATGGGATTAGTGTTCTTATAAAATTACGCCGTTTATTAAAATATAGATGACAGTATTTTATCGTGTGATGAAAAAGGAAAAAAAATCAATAATGAACAAAAGAAAAAAAAATGAAAATAATACAATTCCATATATACGTAACGTAACAATACTATGAAATTAGATGCAGTCTAGAGTATAAGAGAATTGAAAAAGTTGACCACGCATTAATATGACCATAATATGTGTGTAACATAGTTCATCGTCGCGTAGTTATGCGTCTTCCGCGGTGACGTTCATTAAACGTCATTAAAAATCGAGCTCCGTCAGCCTTTTAGTGGCGCACATTGATTGACGCTATTTTTTAGAGAAACTTTGTTATGGAGGATCTTTACACGAACGCGTCCTCCAAAAGCTACTGCGATCTATACGCTCGCACACACACACACACACACACACACACACACACACACACACACACACACACACACACACACACACACACACACACACACACACACACACACACACACACACACACACACACACACACGCACGCACGCATGCACGCACCCATGTGCGGATCTTATCAATAACGCTTTAATTGAAAATGTGCTCGGTTTCGGGGTGCCAATTAAGATATTTGATTAAAAACAATTGCGAGCGTGTGCCCGACATTGTAGAGTACAGTTAATTACAGTTGGTTTTTTTTTTTTTTTTTTTTTTTTTTTGAGATCGCACCGACTATTGCGTTTCACCAGACCCGTTTAAATCACTGTGCGCGACGTTCGTCGATAAATCATACTCCGGATTCGATTAATACGAAATGTGTATCTTGTACACATTCGTATAACATAATATACCGTACTCACAAGCGCGTAATAGTGTATTTAAACGCCGGCAACACGACGGGGACGAACATCCGCGCACACGTGATAGTATATGAGTAACACAATATGTGTGTGTATATATATATACTTATACGAATGTTCGCGCGGCTTTTATGTATGCGGTGTGATTTAAATATGAACGTATTATAAATTATAATACGTTGTCGCGTCTGTCTTATCGCGAATCGCACTTGCCGTACACGCTATTTTATACTTGATATTTGATAGAATATATATTTTTTTTTATATGTGTGTGTGTGTGTGTGTGTGTGTGTGTGTGTGTGTGTGTGTGTGTGTGTGTGTGTGTGTGTTTATACATAAACAAAATACAAACGTAAATACTGTGCTAGTCTCTGCTAGTCCCCGTTTAATCTCGGGCGAGACAAACGAGATCTCTCTTCCCCATCTCCTTCATCCGAAGAATCAGGTGGCAATCAGAATTAATTTAGAAAAATCCATCTAGTGGTTAGTCGAGTGAGAAGCGAAATTCGATTACGATGACGATTTTAATCGTAATGAAGTTTTAATAGAATGGATCTCTTTCGTTCCCACTCAATATAATATTTGTTTACACGGTCAAGACGCACGATCCTGACCGGACTCGACGACGCTATATGCCATGACAATCCGTGCACGTGACTCTGGCGTGGCGATATATCACATGAAATGTATGGATTTCAAACGAATATAATTATGAACGAACGCATAATTGAAATTAAAAAAAAAAAACCCGTAGTCAATTCTCCAATTAATACAAACACACACACACAGAATCCTACATGAGTTTAGGTTTGTGTCGAAAGATTGGATGGCATCCAACATCCGGGCCAACGATAAAACGGTATTAGGGAATATTTATTCATTTATTGATATTATACAGTATGTATAATATTATTATATACGACGACGTAGTGACGGTAACTACTGTTTTTTATTAAATATTATTTATTTAACTCGGAAATCCCAGTCACCGTGCCGCTGCCAACACGTCTCTTAGTTTAAATGTGTATATTTTATGAACCACACATTTTAGGCGTGAATAGTGAATAAAAATGTACCAAAATGAAAATAATTAATACGTGAATTCAGATAAATATTAGATGTATTTATATAGTTTGTGCACATACAGTGAATTCTCCCTCAACGGAAACCTCTAAATAGACGGCACCTCCGAATAGCGGACGTTTTTATGGGGAGTGAAACTTTTTTACCTCTTTTATTTATTTTTTCTAAATAGCAGATACGTTTAAATGACGGATAATAGTTCGATGACGAGAGTGTCCAGTATTTAGAGGTTTCACACTGCATATACACACAAATATATATATATATATACAGGATTTAACAGGTCTATTTGACAAGTGCAATAACTTTTTTTTCTTTTAATAAATACTTAGGCCTTTGCTCTACGACAATATTGTCTTCTAATATTTTTTTTTTACCATTAATTACACATATATGCCCAATATGGGCAGCCGCATCCCAAACAAAAATTAAAAAATTACAAACGATACAAAATAAATTTTTCAGAATAGCTCTTAAAGCCCCAAGGTTCATGCGAAACACACAACTCCATAATGACACTGGAATACCTTACATAAAAACATGGATAATTGAACAATTTAAAAAATTTCACACGAAACTAAAAACAACAGAAGGCGCCCTTCACTTCAAAATTGGGAAAATAACTAAAAACCGCAGACTAAAGCCACGGCTACCTCAAGATATCTTGCTACCTTCAGAATCATCTTCATCATTTTCAACATCGGTATCATCAGAACAATGAACTAACTAAACAACGCATAATTTAAATTCATTTTACCAAAAAAAAAAAATTATTTTTTCTTTTGAGACTCAAATTTGAAAATTTAATCTTACTGATTAAAAAAAAAATTCAAAATAGCCATTTTGTAAACCTGATTTTTAGAAAAATATTAGTGTTTAAAATTCTAATAAAGGTTGATCCATTAATTTTTCATGATTGTTTAAAGTTTGCGAAAAAGTTAAGAATTTTATTGTAGGTATACCACATTATTATAACACATATTTTTATATAACACTATTAATTAAACGATAAACGTTGGGATTGTCTAATTTTCAATAGATATCTTAATATCATGTTAATATGAATGGAATATTTTTAATCGAGTGTATGCTTTCATGGGAAAGTTAATCAAATCTCCGACTTCTTGATAGACTAGTACAATATTAATTGTTCAATTATTTTATTTATTTTATTCACATTTTCAAAAAGTTTAAAAAATCATAAGAAATAAATGACCAAACTTTAATTAGATATTTTAATACCATAATTTTTCTAAATATCCGGATTCTAGATAACCAGACTAAATGTTTGTAGATTAAGTGTTAAATTCAATTTTTCTATTCTATTTTAGTAAAATAAAAAAAACCAAAACAAAACACAAAAATGCACTAAATTTATCAATCTTCAATTTTACATATTCTTCAAAATCGGGTTATAAAATCGATAATTCATGACGCAAAATATATTAGATGGTGTTTAAGTATTTTTCATCGAACGCGTTACTTTGGGTCAAACTAAAACACGTGTTTACTATACCTGCCCAGTATAATATTATGTGTGCACATTAGTCTCTGACAGAATGGAAGTAGATTTATGGATTCGATAGAGGAAAAATATCTCAGGCCGGCCAATAGGGAGGGGAGGGGGAAATTCGATTCCGTCACAAAAAATTACGAAGTTGAGCGTGACGTGCAACACGCCCTAAGATGGCTAAAAACCTCGGCCGTAAAATATACATTATAAAAGCGTTATTTCGTGGATTTCCGTTCCCGGCGCTAACAAAACGACTTGAAGCAGGTGTCGCTCGTTCGCGCCGTAAACATTATAATATAATATAACATCATATAGTCGTCGTGCCACCGCCTTTACTGTTGCAGACGCGCGAGAGGGAACAAAAGTCATTAAATCATTCGGCCAGGGCCGACGAGCTTATATTATTATTATTATTATTATTATTATTATTATATTCGACGTGGAACGCGTCCGAAAAATGTTCGCAGACTTGGTCGCTCGGTACCGCATGGCTGACGCGCTGCGTGTTGTTTTCCACGTAAGCGCGCGGCGATTCGACCTTAATTTCAATGCCGTCGACGCGTTAGTCTACGCTCCTGTGATTCCGCCGTACACTCGTGGATAGAAAAAGAGGAATAACAGAAAAAAAAAACTCATAAATCGTCTCGTCGCGCTTTTTCTCGACTTTTACTCGACTCACCCGAGCACGGTATATTCACATTATTATAAATACGTGTATACAGAGTGTTTGACGATGATTTACCCAATATCTCGTAAGCAAAAATCTTCTGTATTAATAAAGGTAGTCAAATTTGTTTTTTTTTTTTTTTAGCGTAAGGCTAAATACATTAGTCTTGATTTTTTTTTTTTTTTTTTTTTGGTCATACATAAACGTTTTAGTGATTAATTTATTAATTTTTCATTTGTTTTCGTATTAAAATTTTTAGATAATCACTTTGGTTTAGTTTATTTTTTTGGACGCTCTAATTATTTGATTTATTGTTTTTTTTCAACTCGGTAATTAAAAATCTTGAAATGGTATGTGCTACATGGTAAAACATTCAATAATATTATACGAGGTGTGGCAGAAAAGTAATGAGACTGGCCACATCGTAAGCGATCTAGTAACGCTGCGCTTATGTCCTATGATACAGCACGTTTAGCAGTACCCTTTTTTATCTCATTCCATTAACTACGTGAATTTTTGTGACTGCTTTAAGTGAAGCTGTGTTTTGGTTGTGCGTTACGCAAACGGACCAACAAAATTTGGAGGAAAATTGTGCTATTAGATTTTGTGTTAAGCTTGAGAATCGGCAAGTGGGACGTTTGAAAACTTACAACAGACCTATGGTGAACATTTTTCATCCCCAGCCCAAGTTTTTGGGTGGCACAAATCATTTTTGAAAGGCAGAGAACACGTTGAAGATGAACACCGTTCACGGAGGCCTTCAACTTTGAATACCGGCAAAAACATTGAATGCGTGAACACTCTTATTGTGAAGTCAGACCGTCGTTTAACATTAAGAATGTTGAGTGAACAACTAAATTTAAACAGATTAACCGGTCATTAAATAATTTAGACTGAACATTTGTGCATGCGAAAGGTCTGAGCTAAAATAGATGCTTCGCCATGATAATGCCCCATGTCACACTGCCTTCCCAATAACAGTATTTTTGACCTCAAAAGGCATTCCTGTGGTTCCTCAGCCCCCCTATTCAGCTGACCTCAGTCCCAGTGACTTTTTCCTTTTTCCTAAACTAAAAAATGTCCTCAAAGCACGTCATTTCAGGACTTAAGGAAACATCCAAAAGAGCGTGACGGACATGCTGAAGACCATACCGGATGAAGACTTCCAGCGTTGTTACTAACAGTGGGAAAAATGTCTTCGTCGGTGTGTAGCTGCCTAAAGGTTATACTTTGAAGGCAAAAACATTGACGTTTGAAAAAAATAAAAACTTTGATAAATACGAAATGAGTCTCATTACTTTTCTGCCACACCTCGTACATGCAGTTTTCGGAAGTGGTCAAATATATAAACACTTATAAATAGTTAATAGTTGTTAGGCGACTTAGCGTCGCTAGGGACTCACGAAAACGTATCTTTTTTTCGTTGTACAATTTTTTTATGACACCGAACCCAAAAAACATATATTATATGATAAGAAAACCACAGAGTTAATGACAGTAAAAACTTCCACAATATAAATGTTCAGAAAAACATGATAAAAATATGTATTCCGAAATTTTTCAAAAATTAAAAAAAAAAATGTTTTACCAAATCATTGTAATTTAATTAAAACTTGACTATTAGTAGCCATTGTATTCGGGAGTCATATAAAAAACAGAATTTAATTATCTCCATCATCTTGGGAGATATCGCAATGGTTAATAGGTGTATAATTTTGTGGGACTCTCAGTATATTCGCGTGTAGCTGTTAGCTCGTTTTATTTTGGCTCGTCCACGCGATATGTATC